>VWPU01014067.1:0-14532 GCA_013398955.1 Callaeas wilsoni | reverse complement strand
TTCACTTTGTATCTCTAAGTTGAACCTGGTTTGCCCATGGAGTGTTTACTCCTGGTCTTTACCTCAACTCATGAAGCCTTCCCTAATTTTTTCTCTGCTCTGCCCAGCTGTGGCATGGGAGGGTGAGCGCGCTACTTTTGTGGGTGCCTGGTATTTTGCCAGTTTCAAATCACAACAATCTGCTACAGACAGATTGTAAACAGAACAGCCAGATGTTAGTTTTATTTTAAAAACATAGCTATGGAAAGTGTTTTCAGTCATAACAAAAGAAATCTGAGGAGTTTGGAACAATTTTGGAGTAACTCAAACTAGGAAGAGAGTGCTCATGATGTTACAAAAGAAGCAGTTCCAATATATCACACTGAATGTACAGAATACTACAGATCAACAACCCTGAAAATTCTGTAAATGCCAGTCAAAATCCTGAGAATAAAATAAATATGATGACTCATATATTAGCAATGTTATTAATGACATTCCAAAACACCTGTCCAAACAACAGCTTCAGAAGCAGCACCTATTCCTCCTTGCAAGGAAAGCTCTACCAGTAGATTTTAGTAAAAGGTATCTCAGTAGAGTGAAACTATGTTATTGCTCAACAATGAGGGCTTGATGTTCATTTGGGACAATACTGCATATTCACAGCTCCCTCGAGCTATCCTAGGAGATTCTGGGAAGCTAATCACGTATAGCATCTCGTTTAACCAACTACCTATATAAGGAATTCTTAATTTGCCCTAGGCAGTTTGTGTCAGTGGTGTCCTGGTGAAACCATCCGCAAATCTGTTGACCAAGTGGGAACAGCTCTTGTTTTTTTGCAACATGCAGACACAACCTCACAAAAAATCCTTTCCTACTTTCCTGTCTTTTGACCTTAAAAAGCCTACCACTAAAGGGCTCTGGCTATGATTTGGTTATCCAAATTACAAAGGACCAAAGAATTTTCAGTGCTTTCCCTCTGCCTTTTCAGAGGCTCTCAAAATGCTCAAGCTTATGCCACATGTTGAAACCTAACATCTTGTAAAGCTTTTTCTCTACAAGCTATGAGAGTTGATTTTTTCATTTCTTCCTTCCTTGCATTTACATTCCCTCCCTGCTTGTTATAATGATATTTCAATGTGTACATCAATATATTAATTTAATCTTAGTGTCTTTTCCATGGTAGGATCAGTAAAAGTTTGCAACCCTGCACTTTCTAAACAGTGCCAATTCTAGAACACTTGCATTTCCTTTTTGACAAAATTGTCCGATTCTAGGAAGAGCTGAGAGCATACCACTTAAAAGGGGGCCTTTTATAAAAGATTTCCATAACTAAACTAAATATTATATGGACTTGTTCTCTCTCCCCATGGCCACTGAAAACGTCTTCCTGCTTTTATACTATTAAACTCTGTTTTTCTAAAACTATGGATGGCTTCCAGCTGCCAGTTGGGAGTGATCCCTTACCTATGCTAGCTACTTTGTGTCCAGGAAACTATCAGGGAAAACACTGTCTGACCAGGCTAAATAAAAGAGGCCAGGAATACTTTAGCCAGAAATAGCTTAGGCAATTGAGCTTCAGTTTTGGGAAACATTCCCTATTACTGTTGGACAGGATTTACATCTTGGCACTGCTTGTAAACCATAAACCCCCATTTTGTACAATGATAGCTTTCCACTAAATTTTTGAGGCCCAGATAAGAACTTTTGTAAAAGTGACACATGAAATGCCTCTCCTTTTATTAACATTGCAATAAACTAATATACAGGGAAAATATTATTACTTTCTTTTGAATTGACTTTTCTCTTGAATCTAGAACTCATGAAATACCTGAAATAGCTTCAGTTGTGCTGTTTGCAGCTTTACGTTATTCTCAATTACGTAGCAGAGCAGTTTGTTCCAGCTCATTCTTCAGTTATAGATCTTCAAAAGGACCCAAAAAATCAGGTTTCATGATGGAACCATGGGGGACTGAATGGCAACCAGATCCTTCAATACAGTAACGCGTGAGTTTCTTTCAGTAAGGATATAAAAGATATACATACACACAGATATATAAAATATATAGATACATCATGCAAAGCAGTATCTCAGCACCAATGAGAGCTTTTTTAACACATTGAACAGACATGCACCTGGTTGAGAGGCCCACATTACATGTTCAACATTTGGGATCTCCATTATACCAGCGTATAACCTAATCCCAATTTTGTTTATAAAACCCCTAATAAAAAGCCAGGAGGCTGCTCCTCTGAGTCTGCTGTTCTACCTTTTATCCTTTCCTTATTCCTTTCACTGTAACCCAAATAAAGAGCCATGATTTCATACCTGCCTGCCCCTGGTGGGTTACCACCTGTTTTGCAGCTGGTGGGTCTCTTTCTTTACGTGAAACAGTTTTCAAACCTTCTGGCACCATGAGACAAATTTTAGTCCCACTAAAACTTAGTGTCCAATTGCCTTCACATAATCACAGCCACAACCCCAAGCCCTGCTGTAATGATTCCAAAAAGACAAAAAAACTGCAGCAGTTTGAAAGCCTGCTTTATTCATCCAAGATTTAATGGTCTGTTTGCTCCTTCCGGAGACTACATATTGTGACATTTTGCTCAGTCTAACAGATGCTACAAACAACTCTTCTTAAAGCTGTGACCCTTATTCTTGTTTACTGGTTTTGCATAATGTGAAAAGACATATTAACAGTCTCTCCAGTAACTGAGAATTAGTGCAATGGATTTATTCTTTACCGAAGACTTTTTTCCACATACATAAATTTCCAATGAAACTCAGCCCTATTGTAATGAAAACTCAGACTTATGCCCTCATATTCCTCCTGATTGTTGTATGATTTCACTTTTCTTTTTATTACTGTCCTCTAACAGCAAACGTATTTTACTTAAGAACCTGAGAAGAAAGCGAATGTCTTTTCAGGACAAAGGAATAAGGGCATTTCAGAGAAGATTTTATGGGAGACACTGTTGTTACCATGATTTAACCTTCATTTAAGAATTAACTGGTATGCCAGCAGGACAAGTTGAGATAGCATGACATATACTGAAATATTCGATTTCACTGTATTAAGAGAATCTATACAATTCAGGTTTGTTGTTCCGCCAGTATGGAGGTCATTTAAGCATGTTTTCATACATGATTTCTAAAGTTTGCTGTTAATATTTTCCTCTTCAAAACAAAACATATTAGCACCTTCTGGATTTCACCAAAGACATTTTTTTTGGCTAAGATGGCAAATCTCGTTCCTTGCACAAATGCAATAAATGATGATGTGCAAATTTGACTTGTTAAAAGTGCTTTGTAACAATTATACTCAGCCATGCACATCATATTTCATACTTGTTGCAACTCAGGTACTTAAACAGGTATCTTCAGTTTTGTTGTGATGGCACTCTGATGAAGGGAGATGCTCACACAATCTGCGTAGCTGATCACCTTTCTGTCCATTGCAACCTGCAGCAGCCACATAGCACTCACACCAGCTGCATTCACTTTATGCAACAAGAAACACCATCCTGGACAGAAGCAGTGAAGTGAAAGAAGCGTTCAATGCACACTGAGAGAAGAGCAAACAGCAAAACTCAGCATCAGTGCTTCTCCTAAAGAGGTGGATGCTCCCTATACCTATAAATTTACCCCTTTCCCCTCTTTATCTCTCAATTTCTTTCTTCTGACAGTGCTATTTCTAAAAAGCATTGTTTTGGAGGGCAATCTGTATGAAAAGTTGCATTGTGCTCAGAGGAATAGATCACTGACCCACAAAAGCCTTCTGCAGTTACCAATCTGCGTTCTGCGCACACTTAGGGATTCTCCAAAGTTATCTAGGCTGAAGAGATCTTAACAAAGTCTTTTGTATTATACCAACTGCAGAAGCATCAAGGGGATTTTTATGCTAATGATTCTCTTTAATCTCCATATAATTCAGGCCAACTAAAAATAGATCTTTTACAAACAATGAATCATCATGACTTTAAGTGGATGCAGTTCTGCCACAATAAAGTTGAAATCTCTGTTCCAGAGCACCTTTCTTTACTCTCTTCATGTAACAACCTTCCAACAAGCCACTGACAAAAATCAATACAGTTGATTTTTCTTCTCCCCTCTTACTTCAGGAGTCAGTACTATGACCAGAGTCAAATAAAGAAACAATTCCAAGTACCATACTAATTTGAAGGATAATTCCAGAAACGAAATAGAACTTAATTTTTTTTTTTTAAACGAAGAAAATTAGTCACGAGATTGCCAAATCTCACAACAGTAACCATAGCCATGGTAATTCCTCTTTTGAAAGAAAGGAAAAAAGTACCTAGCCCCAAAGCAGGCTGTAGACCTACTTTTGCTGCTGTTTAACCCTCCTAGAATGTGTAAGAACTCCAAGACACACGCAGCAGCTGAACCGATTATATATGATTAATTAGCATCCATGTTACCTTGCAGATCAGATCCATCTCACAAGCTTTTGCACGGTGGTATTCCACATGCAAAGATATCTCTTAGTATCTCACTACCAGGAGACAAATAGCTTTGCAAATGTATCTTTAAGGTCAAGCAGGTCTGTGCAGGAAGGGGTTAGTTTTGTATCTGTCCATAGCCCATTTTACTAAAAATACTATCACTAAAGGAAGCAGAAGCAGTCATGCTGAAATCCAAAACAACAATTCAAATGGAAATTAAAAAAACCCAAAATACTATCTAATTAGTTTCCTTACACAATTCTTGTAGATTCTTTGAAATTTGCCAACACCCTTATGGAATTCCCTTAAGACAAGTTCATAAGATAAAGGATTGTATGCATTTTTCTTAGAAAGAAGGTGGAATAAATGAACAACTGGAGAGCAAAGGCCAACTATTAATATCAGAGGTTTAAGGCTAAGGGAGATCCAGGCATTGGCTGATGAAAAGTAAGCATAAAATAAGCTGAAAGATTGTTTCCTGGACTTTTAAAAGCTTTCATGCATGAACTTCTCTGACATTTGCTTTTGGATCTCATTATATTTTATTTTGTTCTTTTTCAATGGAAGTTAACAGTATGATCCCTGGGTTAACTTATGTACCTTACTAACAGTGAGACGTATCTCTCAATTCTCCCAAATTTCAACCTATAGAACTTCATGACTTTGCTGTGCCAGGGTCCTATAAAAGAGTGCCGATGTCAGTATTGAGTAGCACGATGAAAACAAATCCCCAGCAGTGCCCCAGATGTCATGGAGTTGCCATGCGACCTCTCTTACACAGTCACACAGAATTCTGACACAGAACTCTGAGCTGGAAAGGACCCACAAGGATCATCAAGTCCAACTCTTAAGTGAATGGCCCATCTGGAGACTGAACCCAGAACGTGGTGTTATTAGCTCTGACCAACAGAGCTCATCTCAGGGTCGATGTGCAATGAGGAATTACAGACATTTTTAAGCCCTTTCTGTTTTAAAAAGCATTTAAAAAAATTATTTCAATATATACACCAATTAAATCAATGGGTACAGATGAAAATCACCAACCAGGAGACAGGTATCACACCTGCAGACAACCCTGGCAAAAAACCAGATCCTGAAGGACACTAGGAACAGTGAACCCCCCAAACAGTGAGCTTTGCTAAATTTTCATAATCCTTTCTAATGAAACTGAAAGAGGAGAGATTTACATTAGATGTTACAAAGAAATTCTTCACTGTGAGGGTGGTGAGGCTCCGGCACAGGCTGACCAGAGGAGTTGTGGATGCCTCATCTCTGGAAGAGGCTCTGAGCAAACTGGTGTAGTGGGTGGCATTCCTGCCCATGGCAGGGAGTTGGAACTGGACGATCTTAAGGTTGCTTCTAGCAAAAACCTTTCTACGATTCTATGATTTCTGGGCAGCAGAAGAGACTTCTAGTGAAAAGGAGTCCATTCTCTGGTCAGCATTTTTTCCAGTCCAGAGCACAAAGAGGTCAGTGAGAGGCGTTAAGATCCAGTTATTAAAACGGTCTCTGCCCAAATTAAGGTGAAAACAAAGCTAATGTGTTGAAGTCAATGCTACAGACTTTTATTTAACAGTACATGTGGGGTGGAGAGGGAGAGATAGAAAGAAAAAGAGGGCGGAAGAATCTCTGAATCTCTGTCTTGTTGATTTTTTTAAAACTATGTGTCAGAAAATTGCTTTCTCCTCTAGAAACATAGTTCTCACTTAGTCTGCAGATGCTCTGAATGTTGGAGGTGTAACAAATTGGAGTTCTGCACTTATTAGAATTCAGATTTTTACCTTTTCTGCAGGAAAGCGTTGGTTCTTCCTTCTGGCCAAGTAGTAGTAGATCCAGATACACTAACATCAGTACAGTGCTTTTAGATCTGAAGGAATATTTTCTATAGCACCGTATGAACAAAAATACACATTTCCAGGTGAGAAATATGAATGTAATACACAGTGATACAGTAATTCACTTTCATGATCAAAGTCCACAATTATGAAAGTGGGAGATAATTCAGCCACAGGGAGACTTAAATTCAAAGTTTCCTACCATCAGTGAAAGGAAATGAAAGAATAACAAAGAGTTAAACAAAATCAAGACTCTGAGAAAGCAGTAAATATAAACCAAAATAGTGGAGGATTTTTGAAAGTACTTAGTGTTACCCAGTGTTGATACTTGGGCAAATTACTTGGATAACTACTAAAGAAGAGGTAAAATAACCCAACTTCCACAAAAAATATCAGAAAGCCCTTACCTGCCTTTCCCCTTTATAGCTATTTTGGCTTTCAGCTTTAGTTTCTTCCTCTTCCACTTCTTCCAGCTCTCCCTTTCTGCTTTTAGTAGTCACCTTCTTACTACCAAACACCGTTCTCTCTCCAAGCTAATAATTATCAGACTGTTACATTCATAGAAGAATCAACATTAAAGTTTGACTCCAATTTTTGAGTTACCCTAGAAATTACTGAAAAGAACATCCAAGTAAGTACAATTACATAACATACCCTAAAGGCCTGAAGCAATCTGGCCTGGAGAAGATCCATTAAAGAGTACTTACTGGACCTTACCAAGCCTGTTTAGAAAGGTTACCCTTGCATGAATAGCACACATATGTACATACCAAGATCAAGCTGCAACCGCAGGCAAAGATGGGTGGCAGTGAGTTCCTTCTGCATTTGCAAAGGAGCCTTTAATGAGTGCAAGGGGTTCACTTTGCTCACCAGCAACTGAAATAAGTATTCTGTGAAATGTGAAAGAATTTAAGGGCCATCTAGTGCTTCGATACACCTCCCTGCTTACAATTTTGTTTGTAATTTCTGAGGATGAAGAAATCCTCAGAAGGGTAGGTATTCTGATGCTTTCTTATTGTGTACGAAATCAGAATAACCATTTACAGCATATGGACATAGAAATTACTCTTTGGACTCGCTTGGCTCAGACTAAGTATGATATTTTTTAAACTTTCAGATCTTATTGCCCAAATGAGCCAGAAAAAGCCCACATCAGGTGGGTTAAGTTACCTTGCACGTGTTGCATCTCAAGCACATCAGCACAGGGAACTAGCTTAGAAAATTATGGTGAGCTGCCATGTGACTTTAACTCAGGTTCCTCGATTCCTACATATTGTTATTCCTTTGAGTTTTCTTTCTCGGTGTTACACCTATTATTCCCTTACATTACTTTAAACCTGCTTACAAATTTAAATTTATGCCAGGAAAGTCTTTCCTTACAGTTTGCCAAAAAGTTTCCAGCTTTGTGTACTTAGAATATTGACATCATGATGCCCACTTTAATTGTCCATGGATTATGATTGCAAAGATGAGTGTTCTGTATTTACTGATTACTTTCTAGAAAAATGAACAATATCCTCACCATAGCCCTTTATTAAATGATGTTCCATGGGCTTTTTCAGTAGCATACATGTGCAAAGATGAGTGTTCTGTATTTACTGATTACTTTCTAGAAAAATGAACAATATCCTCACCATAGCCCTTTATTAAATGATGTTCCATGGGTTTTTTCAGTAGCATACATGTGCAAAGATGAGTGTTCTGTATTTACTGATTACTTTCTAGAAAAATGAACAATATCCTCACCAAAGCCCTTTATTAAATGATGTTCGATGGGTTTTTTCAGTAGCATACATATCCCAGAAAGATATTAGAACACAAAAGATGTCTATTTCTTTCTCACCTTGCATTCTTCTTTTCTTTCATAGCATTTCTACAGTGCTGTAGAAACCAGGATGCATTTTCCAGATTAAAAACTGTTTTTCAATTGTGTCCTCGATGAATGTTCCACTGTGCAATGAGCTACATACAATCTTACTACTATCCCAAGAGAGAAAGTATGTGTGGGGAAATTCTACAGTACCTTTGTCTAGATTAAATTATTTGTAATGGTGACATCTATGTATAAATTACCTCAGGAAATATTAAAAATTGATCCACTTCAGTAAATTACTATTAATGCTTTCATCTACATTTAATTAAAGAAAACTGTCGTACATGGCTTGCCTGATGGGCAAGTAATAACAGCATCCTGACTTTGTTGCCATCTTCATTTTTCAGTTGCTGTAACCACTCCATTCCAAATGGAAAGAAACGCAAAATAAAAATGCTTTGATTCATCTCTGCTTTGCCTTATTGTTCTCCATTGCTGCCTAAACTGGATAAACCCCTTTAAACTGAAGGAATAGCAGGTTCCTTTACCTCCCTCTACAGAGAGACAGCACAAGAACTGTGATGAAGAAAGGACCATCTCATGTGTTTCATCATCATCACACAGGTAATTTGTAACTTCCTTTGAATCAGCTGAAGTGCCTGTGGAAGTTTCTTTGTATTTTGGCCCTAGTACTTAATACTTTGGAAATTATTTACCAATTAATTTTTCAATTTACACTTTTCTCAGGGAAAAAAAGTTAAACTGCAAACAGGTCTTCCCATAGAAATTTTTGCTAGACATTGTCATTGATTCCATGTTTTGTAGAAAACCATGGTGCCAAAATAAATCATATCAAATCTGCTATTAAGGCACTTTCAATATGAATGCTGTGAATCTGTCAGTCCATGGGCTGCAAAGAGTAAACTCTAATGAACATTTCCCACAGCTGACCAGCAAAGAGGGATGCAATAACTCTGTGACAGCACAAGTTGTCTCCATCAGCATAAGTGCACCAACACATTAAAGATGCCTGAAACATCACTAGTTTGCATCCCTATAGATAATATCTATGTGAAGTTATCAAGTTTGGAGTATTTACTTTTTCCCTCAAAAGCAGATTCCTAATATTTTGTTACTTAGGAATAACATTTTCAAGCAATCAGATAGCAATATTTAAAATTGTAGGCTTCAAAAATCTGTATTACAAAACCAACTCACATAATGTAAATGGAGTTTTTAAGCATCTGATGAAATTTTCATGACTTGATTCTCTTTTGGAGGTATTCTTACTATGTGCACAAATTAATATTGACAGTTTGATTAAAAATCAGAATAATTTTTTTTCAAACATTCTGATCTTAGCAACCCAGGCTGCAAACATATTTCTTGAGAAGATGATCAAAAAGCCACCTTCTTCCTTCTTTTCCCCCCAAAATAATAAATCCAGCTTGTCCATTATGAGTTTATTTTAATGATACATTAACAAGTATACTGGTGTGGGGAACAGAGGCATGCCAGGTAGTAGTATTATTTCATATCAAGATACTACTGCTGGATGTTTCAGATGGCCCTGTTATGAGTTCTATACATCAGTGTATCTTTTTCTCAGTGGCCTGCTAGAACAATGCTATTTTGGGGGGGAGGGCGGGGGGGGAGGAAGAAATCTATTTTTCAAGTAACAGATGGATAAACAGATGGGTGGAAAAGTCCACTGAATAGTGTGTTGGCTGCCTGTCACTGCCTGTATGACAGCCAATAAATATCATATGGATTAAACCTGTAAACGAACATGTCCCTATTTAATGAGTTCTTTCAGAATGGTAGAGGTTTTCTTGCCAATAGCCATACAAATGAAATGCCACTTTGGATAAGGTAAATTTTTGCAAGGAGACCAAACACCTAAGCACAGTTTGTTCTATGATTAATAACCAAAAGGAGACAGCAAAGGAAGCCACGGGGTAAAGCGTGTGCATTTTTACAGACTGTCTGTGAGGTGGTCCTTCTGCACATCTGGAATAAATTCCTCCAAATAACTTAACCTTCAGTATGTTTACACTTAGGATAATGTTTTCATAGTCCTTACACCTCTTCTTGTGAGAATTTTATACTTTTTTCCTCAAGTTTGCATAAAGTGCTTAATTCAGTAGCCAGTCATGGAGACACCACCCCAGACTAATAGTAGGACATGTATTTCATCCTCTTTTGAGATATTCTCTCTATATTGGGCTAACATAAAATTAATGAAAAAAACGCTGACATGACATAAAATTCCATATTTACTGGCATTTAGGCCTTCCAGTGTCACATGCATCTTGCATTACTGATGATGACAATTTGCCTGTCTGCCAAAGCCAGTGTGGCTGTGAGGAATGGACGGCTCCTACTCACTTTAGAACATTCATCAGCACCTGGATCATTATGGGTAAGAGTATTTCCTTTACTTTTCTTCCAGCCTACTGTCTAATATTCACTGAGTAATTTCTAGGTCTTCTGAGACAGAGTTAATAATTTTTTCCTTATTTGATAAACTATCACTGATTTTACAAAGAGAGGTAAAACTCTTACAGGCTCAGTTCTACAGGCTGCAAAATGAGACAAAGAGAGATTAAACAATTTAGCCACACTGCATTGAAAAATCTGCCTTGAAAAGGAGTTCAGTTCTCCAGAGCAATGCTCCAATGCCTTCACCACATGGGAATCCTATTCCTGAATTTTTGAAGAAAATACAAAAGCAAATATTCAGGTACAATAATGACATGTGAATTTGAGTATTAACATCACTTTCAAAATTTTTTCACAGGTAGTAGAAATCAATTCGCTGATTTTCAAAAAATTCCTTGAAAGCAGTATTCCTGAAGAGAAAATGCAGGACTTGTTGATGGCATAAAACATAAAATATTTAGTTGTGCTTACATGGAGAAGAAGAGTAAAAGAAAATGCAAAATATCCTTGTTATGAAAATGTAATCTAGAAACTCACTACCAATAGGTGGGGTGAATTTCACTAAAAATTTCTAAAAATGTATAGACAGTTACAAAATGCTGAGAACAATATTTTGCAACAGTATCAGACATCAAACTCTGGATGTACCCAGCAGAATGTTGTATGACGACAGAAAACTGATCATAATTGGAAAAGGAAATAAAAAATGAATAGAAAAATCCTGAATTGATGAGAAAAAAGATTTGACCTAAGGCAGACATGGTGAAGATTATCTCTGAAATTCAATAATACATTCTGCCATATGAAAGTATCACCATGAAGGCTTCTTTGCCTTTACACAACAGCTTTTCCTTGAGGAGCTCCAAATACTGTAAAGAGGTTAACAGCTTCCTGACATTAATTAGTTTAATATTACTCTATTTATATGAAATGTAGCTAATGTGACATAAGAGGAAAGAAACCATTAGCACTTTAAAACATTAATTAAAAAAAAAAAAAAGAATAAAAGGACCTGATCAGTTTAGTCCCCCAAAGAGCTTGAAAAGGAGAACTGCAAAGTGTTCAGAGGAAGATTTGGGCTGCAGTGTTTGTCCTCTATCATCTGTTGGAGAGGCCAGACAAAGTCAGGTGCTCAGGGGTATAGAAGGAGACTAAAGATATAACCTACTCCAAGGACAGTATGCTCCTGTTACCTACAGAAGCACAGAAGCACTAGCACAGGCTGCCCAGAGAAGGTGTGGAAGCCCCGTCCCTGGAAGTGTTAAAGGCCAGGCTGGATGGAGTTCTGAGGAACCTGGTCTAGTGGAAGGTGTTCCTGCTCGTGGCAGGGGGGTTGGAAAGAGATGACCTTTAAGGTCTCTTCCAACACAGGCCATTCTATGATTCTGTGTAAGAAAACACAGAACACTGAAGTGATGTCATGAGAAAACACAAGCGAGAGATTTCTGATTAGCGTTGCTCCTGTCTGCCACAGGAGCTTGTCCTAAGCAGAGACAGGAGGCAGAACAGAACTGGGCAACCCATTGGTGCAGGGTTACACACCCGTGTGGTGCTGAGTCCTCAGTCTAACGCAGTCAGTTGATGTCTTCTTTAAAAGACTTGAAGCCTGTGAATACCCCATTTTAGCTCCAGAGCCTTTGCAAGGCTCCAGCACAGCCAGCAAGACCATAGTGTTGAGCAGCTCTCAGTCCATGCTGACACTGCTTCAGCGTACCCAGAAACAGGTGACTTCCGTTTTTTAAAAAACAGCTCTCATTTTTCTAGCCTCCTTGGGCATATGAGGCATGTGCTTGTGGAGACATCACTTGGATTCAGTCTTGCCTAGGGCTGGAGAGTTCCTGAGTAGCTGGTTCGATTTTCTTATGCACTACAGCAGGCCTTTGAGCGACTGCACACCTCTGGATCTAATTGAAGGGGTGAATTAAAAGTAGAATATTCTCTTTTAGTGTAATGTAACATGTAACCATGCGTCTTGCTGTACACTTAGTCATCCCTCTATGTGTGAATAAGCCCTCCTGTGAAAGAGCTTCTCTACTCTGGGCATATTATCATGATTGACAGAATCTGTCAGAAACCATAGTGAGGTTTTTGGCCTCTTTCCCTTAACTTACATGTAGCAGAAAATGAATTTTTTTAAGTAGTAGGAAAGTTAATAGAACCACTCAAAAGATAACTGACATAAAGAAACAGCCATTTTATTTTTACTTCTCAAGATTGGAGGGTTTCAAATTTTGCCAAGCAAATCTTTGTCCAACTCTTTCATTTTTAAATACAGAAGACTTACACTCCTGAAATAACTAAATAATTCCATAGAAGCTTCGATTAAAATTAAATGAGGTTTAGATGTGTTTCTGAACTAATTTTTTCTCCTTAGCTGGTTAGTCTCTGGAGTCTTGGAAACGCCTATGTCCCAGTTACTTAAGGCAATTCAAAGTCCCCAAAGTTTGACAGGAGCCAAGATTTCAAAATACCATCATAGAGTATGAATTTACTCTACCAAATAGGAGCAACATGAAACAATCAAGTGTTCTCAGCCTTCTGCATACATACAGATTTAAAGCTACTGCTGTCTTGGTATTTTTGTATCCCAGCAGAGATACAACGGAACATCAGCCAAAGTAAGGCATGAAGTAATTGTTCACACAAAAGTACAAACAGTGAAGATTACTGCTAGCCTTTCCATAGTTTTCTCCTTCTATTCTCCTTTTTGATGGATTTGTTCTCAATATCCATATCACAAGCAGACTTTGTTTTCTCAGACACCAAGAGGATTTTTGTCACTTGACTACTTCAGTCTTGCCTTTTCAACACACACTGCAGTTAGGTGCATCCAGTTTCTTCACCTCTTCAGCTTTCAGCCTAATGCACCTGCCTCCAGCAACTGAGATGCCCAGCAACTCCACTAACAGGTGATTAGATTATTGCACAGGTTGATGCCATCTCCAGCTGAGTTGACCTGTAAAATTATTTAACCAGACATATAAGGAGTCCCTCTGAAAGTCAGCCAATAGAAAAAATAGCTCAAGTACAATTCACAGAATCATAAAATCATAGAATATTCTAAGTTGGAAGGGACTCAAAGGGATCATGGAGTCCAACTCCTGGCCCAAGGCAGGGCACCTCAAGAGTCACATCATGTGCCCGAGAGNCATCATGTGCCCGAGAGCATTGTCCAAACACTTGTTGAACTCTGCCAGGCTTGGTGCTGTGACCACTTCCCTGGGGAACCTGTTCCAGTGTCCAACCACTCTCTCGGTGAAGAACATTTTCCTGATATCCAGCCTAAACCTCCCCTGACTCAGTTTCAGGCCATTCCCCTGAGTCCTGTCACTGGGCACCAGAGCGCAGAGATCAGTGCCTGCCCCTCCACTGCCCCTCATGAGGCTGTTGAAGACCACAATGAGGTCTGACCTCAGTCCCCTCTTCTCCAGGCTGATCAGACCCAGTGCCCTCAGCCACTCCTCACACGGCTTCCCCTCAAGGTCCTCCACCTAATGGTTTCATGTCTTTTTTATACTGAGGGGCCCAAAACTGCATCCAGAACTCAAGGTGAGGCCACCTCAGCTCAGAGCAGAGTGGGACAATCCCTTCCCCTGCTTGGCTGGTGATGTTGTGCCTGATGCCCCCCAGGACAGAGTTGGCCCTCCTGGCTGCCAGGGCACTGTTTACTTATATCCAACTTGCCATGGACTAGAATCCCTGGTTCCTTTTCCACAAGGCTGCTTATCATGGTTGGACACTGGCCCAATGCCAGGCACTCACGAGAGTCACTCACTCACCCGCCTCTGCCACAGCTGGGTAGAGAGGAGAAAAAAAAATTAACAAAGGCTTCATAAGTTAAGGACGGTGAAGAAGAAGTGTTCCATTAGTTCAGCAATTTAAGGGCAAAACAGGCTAAACTTAAGTTGCAAAGTGAATTTATTACTAACAGAATCAGAGGAGGATAATGAGAAGTGAAATAAGCCCTTAAAACATCTTCCACCCAGCCCCTCCCTCCTT
>VWPU01014065.1:21985-39261 GCA_013398955.1 Callaeas wilsoni | reverse complement strand
CACCCCCTTGCAACAACAACAACAAAAAAGGAAAAAGCAAAAGGCTTGCAGGTTGGGGAGAGAGCCTGGCCCTGGTGCAGCTGGGGACAGAAGGCCCACTTATCCAGGGAGCATTGTCACAGTCCCACACTGCAGAAGAGGACTGTTGCTGCTTGCAGTGGAAACTGGAGTGGAGGGAGGGCTGGGGGATGCAAGAGCCTTGGGAAAGCCGCGCCGGGCTCTCCAGGCCAGGGGTACTGCCCCAGCTGCTGCCCGGCCCACGCGGGTGCTCCCTGCACGCCCATCCTCGCGCTCCAGTTTGCACAAGCCTTGCAGAGCATTCATCCTATCCCATCCCACAGCCCAGACCCAGAGAAGGGACTGTTCTCTATTTGTTCTGCCACTGCCCTTTGCGCCTTGTCTAAGCAAGGTGTTTCCTTTGCAGAACAGAAAAAGGGGGTGTCTGGAAATCTATTGAATATTGCACCGCCACCAGCACTTCTCTTGGCTGGGAGGGCTCCTGTACAAAGGGTCGTCTTTGGCTTGCTGGCCTGGAGCTGGGTGCTGGGAGAAGGGGCTGGGTTCAGGAGGAAACACCCTTGGGTGACAAAAAGAGCATATGTGTGTCATAGCTGTGGGAAGCAGGAGAGTGAGCCGCATTTTGGACGTTTCACGCATCCAATTAAAGGCTTGGGAGGATCAGACTCTCGAAGATCCAGTTACCCCTGGCCGCTGCTGGGGTAATACCGTGAGAGAGAGCGTAATACTCCCCAGCCACGTCTGTCCCCGCCTCTCAGCAATGCCAGGCACCAGCTTTTCTGCTATTTCTTTCTTCTCTGGGAGAAGATCCACATGTGTTTGCTGGAGAGGAGGATGGAGGCATCAGAGGCCAAAGGGAAAGAGCACTGTGGGGTGCAGAAGCTGCCAAACTTTGACCTGTCCTTTCCCTTGTCCCTTCCCCAAGGCTACCCTGCAGCCCCAGCACCCCAAAGGAGCCTGAACCCTGGGCTGACCTTGGAGTGCCCCCATGAGGGGGGCCCAGAGGGTGAGACCTAGCTGGGGATCCGGGGAAGAAACATTTCATCTTGGATCCTCCGAGGCTTACAGCACTTTGCACTCTATCAGCATTTGTTCTTGGCACCAGCATGACAAAAAAAGCCCGTGGATGTATGTTCCCTTCTGTCAGGACTGGCTGCAAGACCCCCAGCCAAAGACCAGGAAAAGGCTTCCCTTTCTTCATCACTAACTGTATTCAGTCTAAACTCCCCCAAATTGCAGAAATTCCCTGGAAAGTTCATTTTAATCCCCCTGCCTTCTGACCTCTGACATAGGCCTCTCTGGCACACACCTTCCCCTGCAAGAAATACAGTCTGGAAGGAAATTTCCAGCTTCAAACTGGATAAAAGCAAAGTAGGTTCACGTATTTGTCCTGTCTGCCTCTTCCCAGAGGTGGGAGAGAGGCACTGTTGCCCCATAATCCTCCACACTTTGCTAATTTTCTCCTTACACTTAGCAGAGCTGGTGCCGTTCTATCCCACTGGAGTCAGCCCAGAGCATCAGCCCTCACCACTCTTTCCACTATTTCTGTCCCAGAAATCCTAAAAATTGTGCCAGTCACCCAGTCCTCTCCCTTTAAAGACTCTTCTCTCACTGTATGGAGTAAAACCCAGCATTTGTCTTTTATCTCAGGATTGTCCAACAGTGCAGAGCTAAACCCACTCCTGTGGGTGAGCCTCACACTCAGCATGGGCAGAATGGGATCCTCACCCTCCCCCCTTACTGCTGAGGGAAAAGCATCTCCCTTCCAGCAATGCCCAAGGAGAGGCCTGGTGGGACCTCCAGGACTTCCTCCCCACCGTGCAGCCAAATAAATGGTGTCAGACAAGACTTGCAGCTTGCTATCCCCAAAATCTGGATTTGCAGCTCATTTTCAGGCAACCAGGACAGCCTTATTGGGAGGGTGTCCATATGGAGACCGGACTTGTGGAGTGGTCTCTCTTTTTCCTAGCACACCTTCACCCAGCACCCACTGCTGACTGGAAAACACCCGGCAGGGTTTTATCTCTTTATTGTCACTGTACAGACTTGCCTTGGAGCAGGAAGACGCTCTGTCACGCCTGTGCTATCAAATGACCTGTCCTGATACTGCTGCCTGCTGGTGGGAGCACTGCTCCGTGATTTTCAGCCCCTTCACCCTCCCAATAAGGTGGCTGTGGCCATGGGAAAGACTCTGCATGCCATGCTAGCTATTGAGCTCTTCCCTAGGGATGGTGTGAGACAGCTCTGCCTGGTCTGAGGCAAACCCGAGCCAGGGACTCTTCTAATGTTTTAATAGGATAAGTGATGAACCTCAGTGCCCTCATATGCTTTAATGTACAGATACAGCCAGACTAAATCACTTGAGACATCCCAAACAGCCTAAAGGATTTAGACACATCTCTTTATTTCCATTTAAAGCTGTTCCTCTTGATACTCCCTTTTTTTCTCTCTCCTTTTTTTTTTTTTTAGCAGTCAAGTGTAAAGCACAGATGTGAGAAGAGAGGTTATCATAATCTAGAGGTAGGAGCAGAACAGAGACATCCATTCGCCCTGAGCACCCACACCTTACTTGCACTGGTCTCAGAAGTTCAACCCCTTTGCAAACTCCACAAAAGCTGGATAAAGGTTTCAGAGTGGAGCCTCTAAGAGATAAACAGCCACTGCTGAGAAATGCATGCACACACGGGTATTGATCAGCAGAACAAGCTTCTCAGCCTTTATTCAATAACTCCATAGTAACCCCAATGACACAGTATTTGGGGCTTCTCTAGGACAAGTAGGGAGTTTTAACCCAGCACTACCTTCTCTTTTTCAAGACCTGTTGATTCCAACAGAGAGGTCTGCAACGGGAGAGCAGGACTTGATGTTTTTTTGTCTGGAAGCCTTTTGCTGGTCTGAATCGTCTTTCGATGCCATTAGTGGTTCCATTCAGGACAAAGCCATCCCTCTCCTCCCATTTTCACTGACTGAAATGCATGTGCTTCTTCAGGAGCAATTCTTGAAATGCTTTCATAATATGCAGTTGTAATACCAAGGTAACTGAGGATGGAATGAGAGCTCTTCTTCTGGAGCTTTTTATGGGAGGGTAATTCCACATTAAATGTACAATGAACCAGCCACACACAGGGACACACAGCTCCAGAGTCTTTCGGGCACCTCGAAGGAACACAAGAACACACAACCGTTCCTCAGGGAGCAAGTCACTGTGTCTGCAGGCTGGGAAAAAAGCCTCCTCATAAACATCTCCATCAGGACATTTATATTGGAAACTGCTCTTCAGGCCAGGTCATTTCTTAAGTCAATTTGAAGACTTTGTGGGTTGTTCTTCAAAATTGCCTTGGCTTGCAACAGCTTTCTCTACCAGCAGGTCAGCAGCCAGTCCCTGGAGTCACCTTGGGGCCAGATGTCCCCAAAACTGCCGTGGAGGGGGTTGATCTGCAGAGGCTGCCGTGTGGTCAGTGGGAGAGAGCAGCTCTCAGGTAGGTGACTCAGGGAGCCTAATCCCACTCTGGTTACGCTGCCGCAGTAATCCAGCCCTGTCAATCTGGCTCTGTTGCCCGGAGAGCCGGCCCCACCGTCCTCCCCCTCTGTCCTTAGCAGCAAGGAGATCTAGGCAGTTTTAACCAAGATCAGCTCTCTAATCAAGTTCACTGTCTGCCAAGGCTCGTCTCTGCCTATTGACCGCAGAGCAAGAGGAGACTCCTGAGGCCAGAGTTGATTTCTGTGAGTATTGTTCCCACTCAGTCGGTGATCCTTTTTATCCCCTGAGAGCCCCAAGTGCTGAAGGAGTGATGCAAACCAATTTGGTTGTTAAGCTTAAACTGCCAGAGTGTTTCCTGGCAGACTCATGTGGCAGGTCACTCGTGGGTCAGAGGGACTTCAGGGCTCCAGTGGTGGGATGTCTTCTGCAGGGACTTGTTCTTGAAGCAATACTGGAGCCACATTGATACTTCAAAGCACAAAGCTCATGTCTTCTTGGTGGATCTCATTATTTTTCAGCTTTTTTTGAGCTATTTTCCCCAGTAATATTTCAATTTATTATTATTCAATGCTAATAAGCATTCCTATGACAGTATTTTAGCTGTTTTCTGCCATTTTCTTTAGGCTTTGCTGCTGATGGAAAATCACTGTTTCTCTGTAGAGATGAGCCACAGGAACTCTGCTAAAAATCTTCCCCATAGCGGCATCCTTGGTGTGCACCAGATTTGATGGATGTGGTTGTTTACCAGCAACAGGTCTTGCCATTCACCCATCCTTCATCACACACAGCCTTTCAAGTGCCTTATCATAAAATTAAGTGTTTGTAAGACTGGGGCTTTAAGCAGATGAAATATAAAAAATTAAGTTTTGCAGCGCAGTCTCAGAGTAAAATGAATGAGCTGCTCTGCCTGCGGCTTGTTTTTTTAGAGACAAAGTATTTGTTCTATTACTTATTGATGTTGCTAATTGCCATCTGAGGGTTTGGAGAGGCAGGGCAGCAGGCTGCATTGCTGGATGTGGAGCCCTTCTGAGATAAACGAGCTCTGAGAAGCAAAGAATTTGCTGTAGCACCCCTGGAATATGTGCTGTATTTTGCAGTATGTGCTGTGTTTTGCAAAGGCACACAGTGCTCTCCATCTCCTTGCAGAGAGCTGCTGGTGCTCAGCTCCTTTATTTAGGAAGTCACAAAATGCAGTTGCCTCATTTTAAAAACCTGGATTTGAAAATGCTGACCCAAGGACTTAGGTTTGGGCCATGCATGAATGCTTGCATATTCACTTTCCTGAATCAAAAACGGATTCTTCTTCCTCCCTCATGCCCACACACAGCTACACACACAGAGGGAGGAGAGGGAGGAGACTGCGATGGAGGGAGCTCTTAGTGCTCCGTCTGAATTAAATGTCCATTATGGAAATAAACATGCTCGAGGAAGAAGAAAACCATTGCATCCACATTAGCCATTGAATAGGTTATTACTTTACATGTACAGTATACAACTTTTCATATGGCTGATATCTCTCGTATTGGAGCATGAACATTAACCTTCTACAGTTCACCTTGGTTTGCAAACTGCAAGAATCAATTTGCCTAAGATGGATGTTCACATCTAGTTAGCTTTCTGCATTATCTCAGCTGGAGAGGTCACTAAAAATAGTTGTATAGCACTTTAAATTTTCAACAGGGAGACTTTATTATCGTTTAGATCCATCATCGCTGCTTTACCTGCCGTGGTTCTTCCAGCTGAAATAATGCACAGAGCTGGTAGTGGCTAAGTGTTTTCAGAGTTCATGCACTGATGAGCAGGACAGCTTGGACAATATCTGAATTGCTAGCAACAGCAAACTGAGCAAGCTGCATGGACAGTGTAACACTGGTTCAGTAAATCCCCACTGCTTCAACTATTTCATCAAAAATGCCTTTTTTTTCCTGCTGTGCTGCACTGCAGAAGCAGGACTGATCTGTCACCGTGTGCTGCCCTGATCCTGCAGTCACCTTCATGATCAGCGGTCCCCAGCCTCCCCACGGTCCTGCTGCAGTCAGTGGGATGTTTGTGGTGCCAGGAAGCATCGAGGGGCTGCAGGATCATACCCACACCGTGTGGGACACGGCGACAGAAGAAAGGCTGTTCTTAGCAGTGCTGCAGCATGATTTTCACTTGCTACCTTTATTGCTTTTAACAATTTTCTGTGCTTTGTTATGAATAAGTCGCCTTGCCAAGGCCCTCACGGCCTTCCAGGCATTACAGCTGGCTGTTCACATGTCACCTCTATGTGTCACTGCATACAGGGGTTGTAGGGATACATTTTGTCTGTTGAGGTTTGTTTGCGTTACAGGACTGACTCAGTCAATGCGAGGTTTCTGAGTTTCACCTTCCGAATACACGCACGTGAGAGCGCCTTGGCCCAGTGCCTTGGCCCAGCTGCTCACACTGGCATTGCTGATCTTGTTTACACTTAGAGAATATTTATTCAAGCCATGAGGGCAAGGCTCAGAGAAGACATGAAATGCCTGGCAGCACAAGCAAAGTATCAGAAGACACCAAGAGTGATGGAGCAGAGTGATTCCTTCATTACATTGCAAAGTAGGAGTAATTAATGAATTGCATCTTTCATTTCTTTAATAGAATGATATTAATTATTTGTTGCATAAATAAATAAACAATCATTCCTTCAGTATTAATTGCTGAGATCTACATTGCATCTCCCTGTCAATTCAAGCCAGAACCAAACACATTTTAATATCAGCAGACAGGTTCTCCTTGACTTCAGTGACCATTAGATCAGGTCCTGCAACAACAGCATGAGGCAACTCTCAGGGCTTTAATTAACTGGACATAAAATCTTTGTAAGGAGCTGCACAACAGAACCTAAGAGAAGTCTCTTTCCAGCCTTGCAGTTCTGCGTGGTATCTCCATGGTGCTGCTGGGCATTAAGAAAATCCAGAGCACCTCTCACTGTCTTGGACCTTGGGGAAATGGGCTACAGCTTCCCTTCTGGAGCTAGGAGGAAACTCTCGTGATGGGTATCAAAGTGGATAAAACCAGAGAATCATAGAACACTTTGGGCTGGAAGGGACCTTAAAGATCATCCAGTTCCAACCTCCTGCCAAGGGCAGGGACACCTTCCACTAGGCCAGGTTTCTCCACACCCCGTCCAACCTGGCCTGGAACACTGCCAGGCATGGGGCAGCCACAGCTGCTGTGGGCACCCTGTGCCAGGGCCTCACCACCCTCATAGGGAAGAATTCCTTCCCAATATCCAATCTAAGCCTGCCCTCTGGCAGTTTGAAGCCATTTCCCGTTGTCCTAACCACCTATACCTTATGAAAAGTCCCTCTTCAGTTCTTGTAGTCCCTTTATAACTTCAGCTGTGCCAAAAAGAAGAGATTGACTCAGATTGCTCAGTCCAAGTGGTAATTCAGTGAAATGAAAATTAGCCATCATGCAGAAGTCTAGGAATATTTTGAACTGCCAACATCTTTGTGTGGGACGGAAGAAGTACACAGCTCTGGGTGTGGTGTGGTGTTATTCCTGTCTCTCATTTCTGCCTCAGAGAAGTTTCAGAAACTCATCTTAGAAAAATGAGCTACCTGTATTTTTTGTCTTGCAAATGTTTATTCACAAGGAGAGCCCTTCAGTGCTGTTCTTAACAAGTCAGAACTGATCGTATCCAGCTGGCATTTCCTACCAACTCAGGATGAAAGCTCCTGGTTCCAAGGAAGCTGATGGACTTTTAAGTCAGAGATACACCAGATTACCAAAGATTTTAGCAAAAGTCAGCAAATGCAGAAGTCTGTGAGCTGAGGGCACTGCTGACATGGTGGGTTAGTCATGGCTCTGGTGTCCCACAAGGACAAAGCACACAAACATCCTGACATTGTCCATGCTCAAGGGACAGCTGTGGCCCTGCCACAGCCCCAGCTCACACCCTGACACCCTCAGACTGCCACCCACCCCAGGGCACTGGGATCCTGCAGCACTGAGGCGTTAGAGGTGCCAGACCCCCAAGCCAACAGGATTTGGGGCAAGTCTGAAGCACTTGAAGGAAGTACTTGGGTGTTCTCATGGTGGATCCTCTGCCCTGCAGTGTCTGTTTGCCCATCACAAACCCTCCGTTGTCCACGTGCTCTCTGCTTCAGCATCTTTTCAACCCCCATGATCCCCACCTTTGTGCTTCTCCTCTTTTCCAGCCCTCTCCCACCACCCTTGGACAGGCCCTGTCCCCATATCTCTCTGGAGCTTATCTAATCCCCACTGAGGCTCACAGAAAGACCTGGCACCAATGAGGACCCCTCTGCTAACAA
The DNA here is from genome assembly GCA_013398955.1 of Callaeas wilsoni. NCBI lineage: Eukaryota > Metazoa > Chordata > Aves > Passeriformes > Callaeidae > Callaeas > Callaeas wilsoni. Next base: position 31,461 of record VWPU01014065.1, on the reverse strand, counting down.
TACACACCTTTTCCACAACCTCCCACCTGTCCTTGTCAAACCAAGCCCAGAGGTGAATATGGCCTGGCAGCTGGAGGAGATGCCAGAAAAGAGCAGAACACCTTGATCCTGGGAGGAAGCCCACAGCAAGGGACTTTTTGAGACAGAAAAGGGTTTCCCACCCACGAACCTCCCTTTCAATTGTGAAAGCTTTTACCACCTAGAGCATCTCATGTCTCAGCACACGTAAACACGGTGCTGATTGCCACAGCATCACCTCTCTGGAAGCTCTGCTGTGAGCACCTTTTCTTGCATCATATGTAAGAAAAAAAGCAAGCAAAAAAAGCATTGTTTCTCTCCTCCTGCAGCAGTCACCCATCTCTTAGAAGCGTGTAAACCCCCTGAGTTCTTGAATGTAAATTCAAAGTGTTTGCTATTCAGTTATTAACAATGAAAGCACTGACTGTTTTTCTTATGGATGTCTTCTGGATGTAAAATTTGCAAAAAAAAATGCAAAGGCCGCCACACATGAGAGTGATCCAATGTTGATTAAAATGTGTTATCTGCAGAGTTTATGGGCGCACTGGGACACTCCATGGATAATGTATTTTAATCTTGGATGTTTAAAGCTGCAGGTGAAAGGTTTAATTAGCTGGAGAAGACCCCAATAGCACTGGAAGAAGTAGAGAAGGTTTCAAAGGAAAGGAGACATTTTCCTAACAGATTTTCAGTCTCTACCTTCGCTCTACTGAAAGACTCCAATTTCTGTGCCTTATCTCAGAAGAGCATTTCCACATTGAATTGCCAGTGAAGTGAGCATGGACTGCAGGTGTCCCAGTCCATGCTGAGTGCAGAGCATAGCAGAGCCCTGAGGGTGGCCTTGGTGGCACAGAGGAATAGACATGATGGTGAGCAAGGTGTGGAGGAGCCTCTGCCTGCTGTCCAGACCCTGACAGGCACAGTAGCACATTCAGATGGGTTTGCACCCCCCTTTTCATCCACAGTCCCCTGGGAGCCCCGCTGAGTGTGCCCAGGGAAAGAGGCTGGCACTGCCCCCCACGTCTGTGCAGCTGATTTCAGAGCCCAAAGCCGAGTGTACCATTTCCCCACTGACATCAGCACATCCCCTGGTGCTACTGCTGGGGCAAAAATGGGTAAATTCAGGCTGAGGAGAGGAGGCAGTGCTGGAGCACACAAAAACCAGCCCCCGAGGACCATCCCTTTGCCTTTTGGGAAGGGGCAGCAGCCTGGATTAGGGCTAAACGGATTTGTGCTTGCAGGACCCTGGGTCTCTAATTGGTTTTTTTTTTTAAATTCCTGTAATCCTGGATGATTTGGAGCAGATGCTTCGAGATTACTGCCAGGGCCCAAAGGTGGCTGCAGGAAAAAAACAGTCAGAGCCTGGCTGAGCAGCACCGTGGGCTGGAGGTGCTGCTGTCCTTGGGGGGCTTCTCCCCTGCTTAGATGGGCTGCAGCACCAGCAAGGGTTGGCCTGAGCTGGGTTTTGGCCCTGCACCAGAATTTGGGGTTACTGGAAGTTGCTTTTGCTCTCCCAGCAGCCTGCAGGTGGGGGAGGATGGAGCCCATTTCCCAGGAGATGGCTGATGGGAAAGACAAAACCATACGGAGTTGCCAGAGAGAGTTCATTTTCCCTGCCTGTTCCTGAGCATGTGTGAAAATCCCCTGGGTGTTGGCAGCAGCCCTCACACCTGAAAGCCCAACGTGAAGCTGTGAAGGTGCCCTACCAGCCAGCCATGGCTTCAATTGATCCCATGAGCCAGATCTTTCTGTACAACCCATCAAAGGATGAGGATTCAGCTGCTGTTGAATATAACACATCAAGTACTGGTGGGGACAGACTTTTAAAAAGGCAGTAGGACAAGGAGTAATGGTTTTAAACTGATGGGGAGTACTATAACAGAGTAATATAAGGAAGAAATTGTTTGTGATGAGGGTGGTGAGGGACTGGCACAGGTTGCCCAGAATTGGTGAATGCCCCTTTCCTGGAAACATTCAAGGCCAGGTTGGAGAGCAACCCGGTCTGGTTGAAGGTATCCCTGATCACTGCAGAGGGTTGGCTAGATGGCCTTCAAATGTCACTTCCAACCCAAACTATTCTGTGATTCTATGAAAGCCTGCTAAACACAGGCTTGGTGTTGGCTCGGCACCATCCTGCAGCTCTTCTCCAGGGCGCTGACGGAGCTGAGCCGCTCCTGCATGACCTTCACTGGAGACACCAAGGGACTGCACTGACCAGAGAGAGCAAGAGGCAAGGGACAGCAGGGCAAGGAGTTTGGTCCAGGGGATAAGTCAGGGGATTGTCCAGCCTGAAGAAAAGGAGGCTCAGTGGGGACCTTCTCACTCTGTACAACTCCCCGAGAGGAGGGTGGAGCCAGGTGAGGGTCAGGCTCTTCTCCTGGGTAACAAGTGACAGGACAAGAGGGAATGGCCTCAATTTGCACCAGGGTGGGTTTAGATTAAATATTAGGAAGAATTTCTTCACTGAAAGGGTGGTCAGGCATTGGATCAGGCAGCCCAGGGCAGTGATGGAGTCACCACCCCGAAGTGTTTAAAAGACATTGTGGATGTGGCACTTTGGGACATGGTTTAGCGATGAACATGCCAGTGCTGGGTTATCAGTTGGACTTGATGGTCTTAAGGGTCTTTTCCAACCTGAACCATTCTATGATTCTATGAAAATGAACTTTCCTCTATACCAACTCAGGGAATTCTGAGGATATTACAAAACACCCCAGTGTATATCCACCTTCTGAACAATGTGAAAATTCATTGAGGATGATGCCCAAAAACTCTTGGATTTTTTTGGCCCAGCAGGACTCCACTGCCCATTCATTATCTCTTCCTTCCCTTGTCTCTTCACAACTCCAGGTAGGATGAGCTGTAACCTGTACTTGATCTTCGGGAAACAGCTGCCTAACCTATACAAAATGTTAAGAGACTGGATCCAAAAGCAAACCTGTGTTGATGGGTTCCAGCAGTAATTTTGCAAGTCTCTAATGCTGCAACTTCAAGCAGCCATTTAGGCTAAAATCTCTTCCTCGATCTTAATTATTTAACAAATACCACACAAAGACATGTAATTTCTGCAATATTCATAACCTTGGCAGCAGGCTGAAAACACTTGGATTTGCACAGGGTTATTCAAGGTTTTCCTTTGAAGACCAGTAGATTTCCGTTGCTCCTCTGTCACTGAACATTGCCATACAACATTAATAGTCCATTTGTGAGAAAATGATGGCTCAGAGGTGGTTGCAGTAAACAAGAGCATATCTTAAAAAGCTTAAACAAGATGTGTGTGCAGGCTGACTTGTATGAGGCAGAGATTAACTATGATTATTAGCAAATACAAGCCTCAAGCCAGGGAAGCACTTAAGCACAATCTTCTGCCCCATTGGCTTCCCAGAGCAGCCTCTCAAAAAATGCCTGGGATACTTCAGGGTGTACCCAGGCTCAGTGCTGGCCCACGGTGTGCAGGATCTGGGACTGTGATGCCAGGGCTGTAATGACCCTCTCACACGAAAGCTGCTGTGCAGGTGGATGGCAAGTGTCTTCCTCGTGGGACAGGTATTGTCTTCCTCCCATGTTTGGAAAGAAAGGGAAGAGTTTATCTGGTAAGGTTTCTGTTAAATGTTTGGATAGAAAAGCTTGTAGCCAGGCAGTTTTATCGCTGCTTGGCAGAGGCAGCTGCTTAGAGAGGCCTTGGGTCAGGCTATTTAAAGGCCCCATTGATCCCCAGCCTACTCCCTGCAGCTACGAATCTGTGGCTGGAGAGGAGTGAGACCTCAGACCTGCTGAGGATGGCAGGGAGAAAAGGGGTCCAGAACACTCCTGTTCCAGGAAAGCATGAAGATGTGGATGAGGATGGAAGACGTTTGTGAGGAAGGACGAGCAGAGCTGTGTCTGTGTCCCCACACGCAGTGTCAGGCCCCGGAGCTGTCTCGGTGTCGAGGCAGGGCTCACCCATCTGGCACCAATCATCACGGCACAGGTCAGCCACACAAACACTCCCTGCACCCGTCCTGAGCTGCCCAAGGGCTGGCCCAGCAGGGACAGGCAGCAGGGACAGGCAGCAGGAGCAGGGAGTCCCTGTGCCCCTGGGGAGGGCTGGAGGAACAGCTGAAACTGTTGAGATTTTTAAAATTTTATTTTTAGTAACAGTAATAGAATTATCATAGAATGGTAGTCATTTGGGTTGAAAGGGATATTAAAGACTGTTTTGTTCCAACCCCCCTGCCAGGGACACCTTCCACTAGAACAGTTTGCTCCAAGCCCCGTCCAACCTGGCCTGGAACTTTTCCAGGGGCATCCAGAGCTTCTGTGGGCGACCTGTGCCAGTGCCTCACCACCCTCACAGGGAAGAATTTCTTCCTAATATCTAATCTAAATATCTTTTAGTTCTAATTCTCTTTTAGCTTAAAACTTCTCCCCCTTGTCCTATCACTACCTGCTTGCGTAAAAAGTCATTTTCTCACTTTATTATAAGCCCACTTGAGGTATTAGAAGGCTCCAGAAAGGTCTCCCCTTCCCTTCTCCAGGCTGAACACCCCCAGCTCTCTCAGCCTGTCCCCACAGCAGAGCTGTTCCAGCCCTCTGAGCATCTTCATGGCCTCTCTGGACTCTCTCCAAGGGGTCCAAATATAGCTGAGGCAAAGTTCTGGGTAGGGATCTGACCACCACTTCCCACCTCAACCCCCCTCTACTTGATTAAAGCCCCTCCCGTTGAGTCAGCCCCTGGCTCCAAAAAAACCCCTTAAATTTCCCTGGGGAGTTGGGCGCACTCATGCTCGCTGCCGTGCCCCACAGCCAAATTCCGAGTTTTTGGGAGAAAAGTGAGCTCCTGGCTGTCGGGGCGGTGCCGGCGGAGCCCCCGCGGCCCCTGCGCTGCGGCGGAGCAACAGCTCCACCGTGTGAGAGCCGGGAGCCGCCGGGGCACCGACCGGTCAGCTCCCACAGCCGCTGCTATGCATGCATTTACTGTTTAATTACCGATATTAATCCTTTTTTAAAAGTTTAAAAATATTTTTAAAATCAAAGGAAGGCACCGCCAGCACCAGCGCCCCCGCCCACTGACCCACGGGGCAGCTTCTTCTGGGCTCTCACGGAAGGACACACTGATTTTGGCAGGATTATGTTGAATTTTGCCTGAATTGCAGCCTGCTGCACTTCATCTCCTCAGAGCCTGCAGTAATTCCGCGTGGGCTCTGCTGTTTGCTTCACCTCGTGTCTGACAGATGGCTGTGGGACACAGCCTCGCGCTGACTCCCCATTCCTGCTTCTACCGAAAGGACGAGGTCACTGATTTGGCATTTTTTTGGTTTGACTTGTAATCTCTCCGAGGGCTGCAATGGTTTAATAGTTCCACTGGAATCTGCCTCTTGCCAAAGCAGTCCAAACACAACAAACCACGGAGCTCTGTTTTGCGCTTACCCAAATACTCTTACTCAGGGTCCGATCCCATCCTTCTGATGCGCTGTTCATCTCAGTGCCAAGTCCGGCCAGGGCTCACCCAGGGCCACCCCAAAGTGGTGAAGAACTGGGTGCCACCTCCAAAAAGGTTAGCAGGAGCTCGGGCACACCCCAGGCATGATATTTGTGGGATAAGGGCCGGCAAACCTCATCTTCCAGTCTGATGAATAAAACCACGGGGTTGTTCCAGAGCTGTGTAAAAAGAAGGACCTCGGGGTTCACTCATAGGTTGTGTTTGGTGTTTCCCCCTCCCTGGGGTTTCTCTCTGACTTTGCTGCCCTGTAAAAAACAAATCTGCCTCATCTGGATCTATCAGTCCTGGGTCAAGCTAAGAGGTTATTCTTTCCTAGGGTTTTTCGTACCTGCTGCCATTCCCCACTGCTCACTACCCCTTTTCCTCTCCCCCAATCCCCTTGCTGCAGTTTTTGCACGGAGGGGAGCGCACTGATTTCCTTAGTGATCCCCCAAGTGTTTGCTGTCCCTGCCTGCCGTTCCCTGACGGGATTTGGTGGACAAAGACCCCTGCAGCCCCCAGGAAGGCAGTGATGTGTGTCAGAGCCGGCTGACCCTTCCGGGACAAATCCCACAGCCTCCCCTCTTTCCTCTCCCCAGAGAGGGCTCTGGCTGCAGCAGATGCCAAGCCATCCCAGGAAAGCCCTAAATCCTGTGGGGTCTGAGCTCTGGGAGAGGAAGCCCAGGTCTTTTGATGCCACCTTGTGGAAACCTCGCTTTCCTGCCGGCACCAGTGCCAGTGCCACCTCAGGGACGGCGTCCTGGGCAGCAGATTGGAGTGCAGGTGGCTGGGCAATATTTTGGGGTGAGGTTGGGTGCAGCTGATCTCACTGAGGCTCAGGTATGCCCAGAAAAGCCGCTCTGGAGGGCTGATCATCCTCCACATCCTCCCCATGTGAGGGCAGCCCAGGCGGTGCCCTGGCAGTCGGTGTCACTTGTGTCGTCACCACAGCAGTGGCAAGAGGCGACAGGAGGATCATGAGCCTTGTGACATATCAAATGATACACCCGGGGGAAAACAGATCGGCTGTTGGGCATGTGAGTGCCTGCTCTGCCTTGGGCCTCTCGTGCTCCTCCATCCTCCTCTGGCAAGAAAAGCACCTGCTCTCAAAGGGATGGAGAGAGCTGGAGCGAGCCGTGGACAAGCTTTAGGTGTGTCAACCCAAAACTGAAGGGCAAACTCCTGTCAGCTCAGCAGCCAGCCAGCCAGCAAGGTCCAAATTCCTGCCCACGCTGCCTGGAACAGAAAATCCTCCATGCTTGCACTGCTGGCCAAGCCTGCACTGGCCAAGTCCTCTCTCGTGGAGAAGGGTAACCAGTTCTCATGTCTCCAGGTGTGCCCTTGGTATTTTAATACTTGGACAGGATCAAAGTAAATTAATTAAATGGACTTATAGGTGTTTTATGTTCATAAAAAACACCCAAAAAAGAGGATCTGTGCGTGCCCCATCCACTGCAGCTGTAAGAACCCCAAATGCATCCCTCCCAGGAGAGCATCCGTGCCAGCAGGCTACAGGCTGCAGGATTATGGATTTGTTGGAGGATAGCAGAGGGAACTTCTCCCTCATGTTGAAACTGGACAACAGCAAAGTCAAGAATTTTCCTCTACTCTTGGTTCACCAGGCTCCTGCTTCACTGTCTCCAGCAGGAAAAGCTTTTGGCTAATCTGACAGATAAATTAGTGCCTGAGTGGCACTTCTCTGAAAGACAGGCAGAGCCCTTCCCAGACATCACACAGCATCAGACAGCACACAGATTACAAATTATGCACAATCTGTGCCTTAAATCATTATGAACATCTTGCTTTAATTCTATATACCCTCATTTCAGCTCCTATCAGTATTTTCTGATACCCAATCCAAGCATTTTTATGTTGTTTTAATTTGGAAGTGTGGGCAATGAACAAGTGCCTTTAAAATCTGAAAATAAATAGGAAGATCATTTATCTTGGTGTGTTATTCCATATTTAAATTTGTATTCCTCTAATGTTGGTTCTAAACTGGCTCACAGTTTAGAAATCACAATAACTTCTAAAACAGCAAAAGCTGCAAATAAAATGACCCTAAATCAGGTACCCACATCAAATACAGTCAGTGAGATTCACATGCAAGTTGTATTTCAGGATACTCCCACTTTCAGGGTGCTCTTGCAAACTTGTATTACCACCTGGGGTACTTTGAAGGAGTAAAACTCCCATAGGAGGTCAGCAGCAAAATAGTGCTTGTTTTCCAGATGCACCACCTGCTTTGGCAGGGGGGTCCCAAGGATGCTGCTCTGCCATTTGCATGGTTGAAAAAGGGATTTATTGAGAGAATGAGGAAATATTTTCTAAATTCTGTCCCATACCATGAAACTGCATTTTGGACACCAACAAGTGTGAAATCACGGGGAAGGAGTCATGACCAATGCCAAGCCAAAAGCTGTGAAAATGTGACCCTCTGAAAATCAGGTTAGGAATTCTTTCCTAGCAGCATTTTTCAGCTTGGTATAAATGTTATCACTTGAACATTCCTTAGTTTGTACCATTGGGATTTTCTTTGAAAAGGCATGGCATGATGTCATGTTTTCCTTTCCTTTAGAAATCTTTAGGATTGAACCACAAATGGTATTTTCCCGTGAAATCCAGCTCCTCTGCCTAAGAGGTCGCATAGATGGGCAGCAATACAACATTCCTTCCCAGGTCTGATGGAAATGCATCTGCATTCATAAATTTAAACATCTGGCTCCACTGCAAAGTAGGTCAGAGCTCATCTGTCAGAGAAGGATTTGTCAGGGATACAGGGAATTGTATTTTGTCCCTCCCGTGTCATTTATACAGCAGCAAAATCAGAGCAGCCATTCCCTCCATAGGTGCCAGGAGGTGGTGGCTGTGCCCCGAGGGTGTAAATGTTCCCCTGCAAGGGAATTAAATAAAGTGTGGCTGATCCCTCTCCCGTGTGTCCTGTACAGGGGGAATGTGGCAGATTGGTCTGTGATGCCACACCGATGTGCACCAGTCTGCCCCTGAGCTTTGGCAGGCCATTGGGAAAGAGAAAATGTGAGAGAAAGTCACACAGCCAGTGCTCTGGCTGCTGCTGGGTGTTCGCAAATGTGCTACAGTGCAAATCGTCACCCCAAGGTTGAGGTGGCATCAGCTATGGCCATGGCCAGCTCTGTGCTGACCATCTCTGGGACTCCTCTCTCTTTAACCTGAGCACCATTCCTGCCAGGGGAAAAAAGCTTTCCAAAAATGTGTTTATATACAGAACGAGACAAGAGNATTTCTAAGTGGGTGTCTGAGATTTTGACCAATTACCCTAGGAGAAGTGTAAGCACTGTTCAATTGCTTTATGGAACTAGAATATATAAATGGTACTGTAAATTTAATAAATAATTGATTCCTCGCTCTGACTCCTGCCTCGCTGCATCTCTGAACCCCTGCTTGGAAGCCCACACTACAGGTAAAATTGTCACCCCAAAGTTGAGGTGGCATCAGCTATGACCATGGCCAGCTCTGTGCTGACCGTCTCTGGGACTCCTCTCCCTTTAACCTGAGCACCATTCCAGCCAGGGAAAAAAGCTTTCCAAAACTGTGTTTATATACAGAACGGGACAAGAACAGTTTCTTGAAACAACATCTGCTGGAAAGTCGTCTCTCTGTCAAAAAGCCTCTGGCCTGGGTGTCACCTCCGCATCTCCTCGGTGTGGTCCCTGGCACCTGGTCAGCACTGTGGCATAGCCTGGCCGCATCCAGAGCCACCAGCACCTGCCCTTCCCCTGCTGTGGGCAGATCCCACCCTCCCCGAGGCACGGCCGAGGGTCTCCTGGGCAGAAAGCCGCAGAGGGGATGTTGCAGGCCGTGGTATGGGATGTCCCAGCCTCGCCGAGGCACAGCCGAGGGTCTCCTGGGCAGAAAGCCGCAGAGGGGATGTTGCAGGCCGTGGTATGGGATGTCCCACCCTCCCCGAGGCACAGCCGCGGGGCTCCTGGCCGGGGAGCCGCAGGGGGAATGTGGCAGG
>VWPU01014065.1:0-21825 GCA_013398955.1 Callaeas wilsoni | reverse complement strand
GCCGAGGGTCTCCTGGGCAGAAAGCCGCAGAGGGAATGTTGCAGGCCGTGGTATGGGATGTCCCAGCCTCGCCGAGGCACAGCCGAGGGTCTCCTGGGCAGAAAGCCGCAGAGGGGATGTTGCAGGCCGTGGTATGGGATGTCCCACCCTCCCCGAGGCACAGCCGAGGGTCTCCTGGCCGGGAAGCCGCAGAGGGGATGTTGCAGGCCGTGGTATGGGATGTCCCAGCCTCGCCGCGCTGCCCGCTCCAGGCAGCTTCCAGCCGCCGGTCCTGCCCTGCACGTTTGTGCCCGTGCCCTGTGCTGGGAACAGATCCCAGCAACCCTCCAGACACGTCTCAGCCTAAGGAAATGCCCGAAGCACATGCTCCTGCCCGGAGGTAGCACAGCGGGGCCGCCGTTGCCTCTCGAGCTTGCCAAAAACCCCGGGTAATTAAAATCCTTTCCCCGCAGTCGGCAAAGGACGCTGCGGTTCCCGGCGCCGGCAGCGGGAGCTGCCTCGGGGGACGTGAGAGCGCTGGGCTGAGCCCCCGGCCGGGGCTGCTCACGGAGCACCGGGAAACAATCCCGACACCTGGGGTGACAGCCAGCCGGGGAAGGGCTGATCTCCGCCCCTTCTGGGAAAGTGTCACCCCCTCAAGGGTCTCCCGGGTCAGGCTCACCCAGCTTCGCATCCCTGGGCTGGAGCTGGGGCCGAGCTCGGGCAGGGTAGCAGAGGGGTGAGCACGGGTTTGGATCCAGAGCAGAGCCCGTGGTTTGGCCCCGGTTTGCTGCAGAGCTACAGAAAATTGGCAGGAAACAGCTCCAGTCCCAGCTTTCCAGAAGGGGTTATCCAGGTAAAACCGGAGCAACAGGGTGTGAAGGATCCCAGGATCTCAACAAAGTGTGAATGATGGGAGGAAAAATGGGGGAATGTTTAAAGTGGCAGGGAAAGCCATGAGATGGAGGAGGCTGATAAGGACTAATTTTATTTCTCTTTACAATTAAAAGGGGTCAAAATCAAAGTGTGGAGGGGAGCCTGGGTGCCACACCATCCATCTCACCCGTACCACAAACAGGACGGGCTGCCAGGCTAATTTCCAGCACCATCACTACTCTTAGAAGCTTCATTTGAATATTTTTCCAAGGATTCTGGCACTGCCTCCATGCTCCTTGCCAGACCAGAGCCCCGCTGTGCCTGCAGGAAGAGACAGAACCTTCACTGTTGCTTCCGCAGCCTCTGCAAACACAGGGCACAGGGCTCCTGGAATTGCTTCCTTGGGTTTATTCCCATTTAGTGAAATAGCCTAGAAGGAGAACAGCTGGCTCTGCCCGCAGCCCTGCCCTGGCCCTCTCTCCTGTGCAGGACAGAGCAGGCAGGACATGAAAAGTCCATGGAACATCTACAGGCACATGTGGGTCTTGTTTAAGGATGGGAAGCAGCCACAGAGGAGCCTGTTTGGATCAAAGTGCCCATGAAGAGATGCCCTTTCAGGGTCTGAACCCCACAGTGATGGGTTGGCAATCAGAGGAGGAAAAGATTAAAACAAAACCATAAGATTTCTGAGAGATGCTCCTATGCAGGTGTGGCCATATCTTTGCAGCCCTCAGCTGCTATGAGTGATGGCAGTCGATGATTTCCCACCCAGGGATAAGGGAAAATTCAGGTTCCTGGTGTGCACATCTGCATGTGCACGTGTGCCCATATGCCATGGAGTCAAAGGGGATGGCAGAGAAACCAGGGAATCAGACAAATGAGCCTTTTTTGTTCTGAGGAAGGGCAGGGAAGGATGTCTGCAAGATGTCCTGCACTGCATTTGATTTCCTGGAGGAGGCCTTTTCTGAATGCAAAATACCCAAATTTCCCCACATTAAAACATGAATGAAATGTTTCCCATGGTTTTCCAACACTTGCTCTCACCCCAAGCAGCAATCAAGCTACAAAGAATTAGCTCTGCCTGTAGAATCAAAAATCCAGGAAAAAAATCCCCATGCATGCAGAAAGCTCAGATTTATTGCCAAGTTTTAATGCAGGAGGGAGAGGACTCAGTGCCCGTGTAGTGAAACATTTACATTTCTTCTGCTGAATCAAATTCAGACTGGACACGACCCTCAGGAGCCCCAGTCCTTGGGGACAGACCCGCTGGGAAGGACCCTGCCCCTGCCAGCCCTCGGATGGGGCTCCCATTCCTGCATATGATGCAAGGGCAGCTGCTCAGAGTGCACAGAGACGGGACCTGGAGCTGGCTCCAGCTCAGGCAAGGAGTTGATGTCCACAGCACCCAGACTCCACCTCTCATGATGCCCTGCTGGCTTTGGCCTCAAGCTGATCAAAAATTGCCATATTTTGGTTCATTTCAGCCAACTGAGTGCTTTTCATTTTGATTTCTCCCCCTCGCCTCCCCGCCCCAAAGCTAAAAGATCCTGACAGCTTGGGCCATTGTGTCAGCTGACTTTTCCTTCCAAAAATAATACTATTTTGGATGCAAAATCCTCAGCCTGCTCTGTTTTAACTCTCTCCAGAGCCCTGTAACTCCATGTGTGCAGGGATGCCTGTGTGTCCTCTGGCACGCTTTTGCACATGGAAAGAAAGAACTTTTCCCTACCTGAACACTCGTTCCCGTTATTGAACTTGTTTGAAGTTGAGCAATAAAAAGTCCCTGTGCCCACGTGCAGAGCTCCAGACCAGCCCTTTAATGTCTCAGACACAAATTTCACTGTAACTGCACCAAAAAGATGGAAGGCTGCTCCGAATTATTGCTTTGGTCTCATGACTGAGTCATTCTTCAAATAAATACCTACAGATCAGAGAATGTCTTCATGCCATCCACGAGCCGTGAGCATCTCCTTGCTGGGAGCTTCCTTGCCCCATGGCCCTGTGGCTCTGGGCACCTCACTATCAGAAAGGCTGTAAGATGGGAAGAGGAACACAGAGGATCACCAGAAGCATAAAATACAAAAATCTGTGCGTTTGCACTGGAATAAATAATTTAACAAGGGAAGCCAGGACACTTCTGGCAGCAAATGCAGTGTGTGCTGTGTTTATCTGCAATTCAGCAATAAAACACTCACAACCACCATGGCTCTTTGATGTGAGATATTGCAGTGCCTTTTGCACACTGCATCACTCTTCCTCCCAGATAGACAGGAAATAAAGCAAAAGCCAGAGGTGGAGGGATTATTGTAACCCTGCTGGCAGAAGGTGAGAACAAAGCCGCATTCCCACAAGGAATGTGCAGTTAGCACCCACCTCTCTGCCCAAAAGCACCCTCCACTCCATGTCCCCAAATGGGGGGCAGTGATAGAGCTCAGTCATTGATGTGTTCTTCTCCTGTAGGCCCATGAAGAAACATCTCCTTCCACCTACTCCATGGGGATGTCCCAAAAAACTCAGCTCGAGTCCCAAAAAACTTGAAAATCACTTATGGATGAGCAGAGAGAAAAAGATGCACAGAAACCTTTGTGCATGGGAGAGTGCTGATCATGGAAGAAACAGAGACAGATTTGGGTGTATTTATCCTCAGAAGGAAAACATTTTGAGTTTTAGTGGGCAGAGGCACTGACTGGCCCAGCCTGGTTTTCAAGACACCTCAAGGCACAGCCACACCAGCAACCAGGTGATGTGGAGACCTGGGTAAGGCAGCTCCCAGGGCTGCTGGAGATCCTCTGAGTGACCTTGGGTACATCGTTATTGTCCCCTGGAGTTCATTAGAGATGGAATAACTCCTTTTTCCCCCACTTTCTTCAACCTGCTGCCAGCTCTTCTGTTACAGGGGCTGCCACATTCCTGTATCAGCCACGTTCCTACTCAGAGCAAACACAGTTCCCAAGGCTTCTCCCCTCCTGGACCAGGCTGGTGTCTCCAGATGATGGCCTGGTCCCAGCCCAGCTATGTGAGAGCCCTTGCCCAGTCCAAACACAGACCTCTGCCCAGCTACAACCAGGAGGAACCTCGGGAAAGTAGAAAAACAAGCAGTGAGAATAAACATCCGGATGAGGGCTGAGGAGGGAAACCAAAACACTGAGGGAAGCCAGGAATAATAAGAACCAAAAACAAATAGAAAAGAGCTAACAGGAGCAACAGATCTAAAAATAAAATGAAAGAGCAGCAGCAGGGTGGAGGGGCTGGGATATTTTGGGGTCTGGCAAAGCGTGTAGGGTTTGTGGGGCTCAGTTTTGCTGTGGTGGGGCTGAGCCCTGGGGCAGAGCCAGGTCCTCCTCTCGTTGCCTTCTCTCCCTGATGTGAGGGAGGATGGAGGGTGTGGGCTGGGACTCCCAGGAGCTGTTTGGGTGGCAGTGATGACAGCAGGCTGCTCTTCAACCCTGCCACATCTCCTCTGGGGGTAAATGTGTTTGCTGCAGATGCTACCCCAGGAGCAAATGCCCCACTCAAAACCCTCCTCAGCTCCCAACTGAAGTTGTTCATCCCTCCAACCTGCCCCTGTTCTGGCCCACTGGGGGAAAAGATGTGTCTCCTGGACACCCCAAATCAGTGATGTCCTTCCAGGAAGCGAACCCTGGTTATCCCAGGAACTGCCCCAATATAGCTCTGCAAATTCTGTCAACCCAGAGCCATTCACTTGCTCCAACACTTACATCCAGAGGTGAAACCACTGAAAATCAAACCACTAAAAACATATTTGTTGGTTCCCATTCCCTGAAGACCCTCAGACCCAAGTCATACAAAATCAGTAGGGGAAAAACTGTACGTTTTTCTTTTTTTTCCCCAAGGAATTAACTCACAGAGGGAAGGCTGTGCGGGACAGACTCTGCACCTGGCTGTTCCAGGTGGACAGGGAGCATGGGGTGCATAAATCCTCAGCAGTTTGGAGATGGGCAGGGGGCCATCAGAAGTGGGTCTAAATCTCCTCCTGGGGAGACAAAAACGAGCAGGGACTGATCTCCACTTTCTCCACGCTGACCACGGGCTCCTGTGCATGAGCACCTTCTTTCACCTTTCAGACATCTGGGGTTTTTTTGTGGTTGCCCCCATTTTTCCTGTTTCTTAGGACTGGGAACTTTCTCCCATCTCCTTTCTCTGCCACCAGTGTTCCCCTCATCCTGGCACCAGCACTGGCTCTTTGAGGTGGCATTTCCATGGTGGGATCCAGGACCTGCAGGGAGTCTGGCAGCATGCTGGAATAAAAGAAAACATTTTGGCCACCTCTTGGCCCCTGACTCAGAGCGGTTCCCCTCTCTCAAAAGCAAGATAAGCTGGGTTGAGGCACTGCTGCCACTGGACCCATCACGTCAGACCTCCCCTTTCCTGTTCTTGGAATCCCGAGGGCTGCAAGTCCACAGCCACCTAATCAAAACCAATGGTGAATTTTAAAGATGGGGGAAAATAAAACCATAAAATTAAAAGAAATCCGTCTGGATGGAAAGCCAAGGAGGCCACGCGCCAGGAAAGTGAGTTGGCTGCCAGTTTGGCACGGAGTGAATGCTTGGCCTGTTGAGATGAAATGCTGGAGCTGGGCACTCTGAGGAAGCACTTACCATCTTCAGGGGCAAAGGAGAGGCAGGGAAGAGGACAGGGATGAGGACCAGACAGAGCCACTCATCTGAATGACAGATGAGTCCCAAACATACACTTGAGCATGAGGATGGGTGTGGGGGAGGATTAAGGCATGTCCCCAACAGGGACTTGGCTGGTGTTTGTCAGCACAGCCTCGTAAATTACAATGGTGCAGCTGCTGTGGACAGGCTCCGACCGAAACCAGAGCTGGAGCTGCACAGAGCAAGGGACAGTCCCCAACAGGAGTGTTGAGGGCACTGGGCTGTGGAGCAGCAGGAAAGGGCTCCCAGCAAGTTGAGGAGCACAGCAATGGGCCAAGGAAGAAAGGGATGTGGCCAAGAGCAGCATGTGATGCACCAACCCTGAGACTCAGAGGTTCAAAGGGCAGTGAAGACCTCGTACCTCCTTCCCTGTGCAGGAACAGGACACCCAAATCATCACTGAGTGCTGAAATGGGGGTGCAGGTTGGAGCCAGCAGGGCAGCAACACCCAGGCTCCTCCCAGGCCACCCCCAACCAGCGGCAGAGGAGGTGGGGAGCCCATGCATGACTTTCCCTGCCTCCCACCTCTGGCACCATGTGCTGGCAGAGGGCACAGGCTGCTTTCCAGGATCCGGTCTCTCCTTGGCTCCTCTCCCCGACTCCCCGGGACACAGCACGGCAGACAACAAACCAGCCCCTCTCCGTGGGTTGGCTTCTTCAGACCCAGCACAAGGAGCCTGTGAAAGGAGCAGCAGCAGCCAAGTTTCCCCTTGTTTTTACTTTCCCCGTTCCACGTTGTCTGGGTCCAAGCGGTGGGTTTTGAATGCAGCCTCTGCCTCTCGCAGCTCTCCCTCGCTGGTCCCAGCAGTGCTGTAAGAAATCCTGAGTCCGAGGCAGAGGGCACCTCCCTGGCTCTGAAAGCTGCGCCCGGCAGATTCCCAGCTGCATCCTGGCATGGGATTGCAGAGGACTGGTGGAAATGCGCTGCTGCTTTGCGTCTTTGTTGGGAAAAAAAGAAATTGGATCATTTGAGTGTGAGTCTAGTCTTTCGGAAATGGGGGGTTTACTCTTAAAAGTCTCATGTTTTTGTCCGTGCATTTCTGGACACCAAGGCTGGACCTGGTGAGCTTTTCCAGCAAGTTTTTCCTAAAATCCCCATCAGGCTCCTCCGCTGGCCCCTGCACATCCCAGCCCCTGGCCATACCCTGCTGCAGCTGCTCCCTGCTCAGGGGTCAGGCCCTTGCAGCCCTCCTTCCCAAAACCGGGTTGCCGGTGAGAAATTAATGCATTTCATGCGCTAACCCACACAGGTAGAAGATTAAAAGGCTCGGTGCTCTCTCCCAGATCTGCTGGGTCCTCTGGGCATTGCCTGCCCAGCTGCACAGCATCCCTGCTCAGGAGCTGACAGGACAAGTGACGGGTAAACAGAGCTTTTCCATGGAAACATTTGTTCAACAAAGAATTGCAAATTTTCATGGTGAGTATCTGGTTTCCTCCAAACTTAATTGTTGTTGTTTCTGAAAGCTGCCCAGCCGGTCTGGATCTGGCTTTCGTGAGCATTTTTTTTTCCCCCTAATGTTTAATTTTCAGCAACTAGGATATCCCTGCTCTTTTAAATTTCTTTTAAAATTTGTTCTTTTATTTTTGTTTTTTTCTTTAGGTTTCTATCCTTTTTTTAAATATAAATGGAGGCAGTTGAAGCTCTTTTGGGCTTTTCTGCAGGGCACAAACTCTTTATCACTGAGAGGTTAACGGTAATGATCATAGGATCACAGAAGGGTTTGGGTTGGAAGGGACCTTAAAGGTTAATCCAGTTCCCACCTCCTGCCTTGGGGAGGCACACCTTCCACTATCCTAGGCTGCTCCAAGCCCCATCCAACCTGGCCTTGAATATTTCCAGGAGTGGGACAGGCACAGCTTCTCTGGGCAACCTGTGCCAGGGCCTCAGCACCCTCACAGTAAAGAATTTCTTTCTAATATCCAGTCTAAATCTCCCCTCTTTTGATGATGGGTGACCTAGGAAGGGACACTTAGATTTTTAGGCTGAGAGCTTGAATTGGAGAGGTGGGACTGAGCAGCTGCTCTGAGCCACATCAGCACATGGACACAGGGGAAAATCCAGGCTTTTCGCAGAGCCAGCAAGAAGTGGTGATAATTCAGGGTAAAGCTCCTGAAGGACACACTTCAGCACAGAAGGAAGCAGAAGATCACGTCTGACTATCCGGAAGGAGATAAGAGATCATTCCTTCAGGGTGCTTTGGTCCACCTGGGGTGCTGGGACAGGAGGATGTCCCTGTGTCCTTGGAGCCCCGCGGGCTCATCTCACTCCACCCCGTGACCCAGCGCTGCCTTTTTCCGGCTGGCGTTTCCTTGCTTAACTTCATCTCTTCAAGCAGTGGGGAGGCAGAGGCACGGCATATCCCTGCCATGTCGCTGCCAGAAAGGAAAATGGGCTATTTTCCTTCTTTCTTGCTTTGATTTGGCTGGTGTATCACTGCCCGGGGAGCCGGCGGTGACAGCAGGTGGCACTGCAGCCCCAGGAACCGCGCTGCCGGTGCTGCTCCTACAGCGCCCGCCCCGCTCCCGCTCCCGCTCCCGCATTCACACGCTCACAGATACACACACTCACTCTTATACTCCCACTTCTGCACACACACACTCACTCTTGTATTCCCACTTCTGCACACACTGCACACACACACACACTCACTCTTGTATTCCCACTTCTGCACACACACACACACTCTCTCTTATATTCCCACTTTTGCACACATACACACTCTCTCTTATATTCCCACTTCTGCACACACACTCACTCTTGTATTCCCACTTCTGCACACACTCTCACTCATATTCCCACTTCTGCACACACACACACTCTCTCTTATATTCCCACTTTTGCACACATACACACTCTCTCTTATATTCCCACTTCTGCACACACACTCACTCTTATATTCCCACTTCTGCACACACAAGCACACACACACACAAATACTCACTCTTATATTCCCGCTTCTGCACACACACACACACTCACTCTTGTATTCCCACTTCTGCACAGATACACACACACACACTCACACTCACTTTTATATTCCCACTTCTACACACACACACACTCACTCTTATATTCCCACTTCTACACACACACACACTCACTCTTGTATTCCCACTTCTGCACAGATACACACACACACACACACACTTATATTCCCACTTCTGCACTTCCACTCCCAGCTCCCAGATCAGCACTGGGGCACAGAAGCCTTGCTGCTCCGCGGCGCATCCCCCACCTGGGGCCCCACCAAGTCTCATGATTTCACCCACCACCAAGCAGTAGAGTTTGGGATATTGTTTCTAACCCACGCCAGAGCAGGGTGACCAGGGAAATCCTGTGCACGGTAAGGTCTTGGTGCAGGAGCAAGATCTGGAGCAGAGAAGCCTCCTCCCCACTCTGGCAGCATCGGCTTCCCGGGATGCAGGAGGCTGAACACGTCTGTTGCTTGTGCACAGGGAAAGCAGGAGGAGGGAAGCAGTCCATGAAATCAAGGTAGCCTGGATAAAATGCAGTCACAAGCCACTGCAAACCTGGGGGATTTAGGGAAAGAACCTGACTTGCTGTAAAACTGTGAATGTGAATATAGCATTTAAAGAAACCCCAACATCCTTCCATGAACTGTACTGATTTATGCCGGTAAATTTATATCCATCTCTCCAGTTGTGCCTGCTAAGAATAAAACCAGGGATGCACCATAGCCTCTGTTCCCATCCTATAACTCCTCTGTGAGCTCAGGCTTTATTTTTAGTCTGGCTTCCTCGGGGCTCTGTCTGATCTAATTTCTCTGGAGAGAAGATTTTTTTCTGCTAGATGCCACCCTCCTGCTGGAAACCCCTATTCTCCCCAGCACTGCTGAAGGGCTTGACCTTTTCAAGCAAATTGGAAAGATAATTGGGTCAAATTTGGTAAAAAATTTGGCAGCCAAATAGAGCAAGACCTAAAAGATCATCCTGGGGTGAGATAGACAAGTGGGACGCAGATACTGGAGTAGCCAGTCAGTGGCTCTAGGAAAGGCAGGATTACTGGAGGAGGAAGGAAAATGGGATATTTTCCTTCTTTCTTGCTTTGATTTGGCTGGTGTATCATTGCCAAGCTCCTGGTGACACACTCTCCGGCAGTTTTCTGCGAGGGCTCAGCGCTGGTTCCTGGTGTTTGGTCCTGTGATGTTGTTTCTGGCCAGCAGTGGGTTGAGCTCATGTCTTGTAATTAGTGGGTGGGCTTGAGGAGACCACTGCGGCTTCCGATCTCTCGGGGAAAGAGAGAAAATAAGCAGGATTAAGGAATTTCAGAAAATTATAGGCATTTTCATTTCACATAAGCTTTGCCAGGAACACCAAGCCCTGGAGAAGGACGGCCACTGCGGGACACGCTACCCGTGGGTAGGACTAAAGGACTTTGTTTCTCATCAGTCACCCAAAAAACTCGCAGTGTGTGTTTTTGTGTGTGTGTGCACATGCAGCCTTTCCTGGGCTGGCAGTGGCCCTGGGAACGCGGCACCTCTGCGAGATTAAAGGGATATATTCCATCTGCAAGCAGAGTTTTACACAGATTTCTCTTTTACAGCAGGATTGCTGTAACTGGAGGGACCTGAGGGATGAGGAGGGATGTCAGAGCAGGGGGAGCACTGGCTCTTGTTCATTTTTAGCCAAGTCTATCTGTTGAGGTGATAATGCCACATGTGCAGCCCAGCCCACCCTGGCTGTTGGACCCCACTTGAGCTAATCCTCTCCTAGCTCACATGGTTTTTCCTGCAGCAGGGAGAGACAGAAAGTCAGCCACAAATTCCCCAGGAAAATGCCAATTGTGAAGCTGCAGCAACTGAGCAGGAGTTGTAGGAGTACATATAGCACTTGGAACCGCTTTTCACTAGGATCTTTGTCCTTGGTGCAGGAACCTGGCAAGGGGTTGGGAGCCCAACTCCCCAGCCTGTCTCATCCACCACTCCAGTGGACATTTCTGCTGTATACATTTACTCAGCAGCATTTAAATCTTTTAAACAGTCGGTATGTGGTGCTAAATGCATAAAATAAGCACAAATGCTGGTTCAGGTGGTCATGTGTTGTCCTGCTTCTGCTTTAGGGCACCGGATCCGAGCATCCCACTCCCATCTGAGTGAAAGGAGGATCTCCAGCATCACCAAGCAATGCCTTGCTGCCATTTTTCCCAAATAACAACTTGTGTCTTGAGAAAAGGACTGGCATTCAGAGCAGGTGGGATCTAATCAGCCAAGTGCTGAGGCACATGCCCCAAAACATGGCTTTTAGAATTACAATAGAGACAAAACCCCCCACTATCTACTTTATAATTGCAAACACAGATCTAATCCTGCACATCTTGCTCCTGGGAATGGTTTATCAGGTGAGTTGTTCTACACAGTGGCTCTATCAGGTGCATTTATCTCTCTATGTACATGTATATGTATAGGAGATGTTTATGTGTTCTGTCTCCCACTCAGTGTAGACATTAATCATGTGCTGCTCCACCCAAAAAACCTTAAAAGTGGCAATGACTGCTTCCTCTGTCACTCATGTGACCCTTATTTGAGGGTTTATTGCACCAGAGCTGCCAATTGCAAGTCTCTGGACCCTAAAAAAACCCAAGCTGTTCTCACTAAAAACCAGCGAGGTTTGGACAAGAGCCCATTGCTTTTTCTACAATTGCTTCAGGCAACAATTGTCATGCCATGGGGACATCTGCCCCTGGGACAGTGGCCTTTGCTGGCATTCCTGCCGTGCTGCACACATCCAGCACCCACCTCCAAACCAGCCAAGAACCTCTCTCTCCCCCCTCTCCTTATTTCAGCTAAATAACTGTGCGATTATTTTTCCACATGAAAGTGCCCCGGTGTTCAGGTGGACAATCTGACTCCGGCTGAGCCGCCTGGAATCCCTGTGGTTTTGATTTTCAGCAGGGAACAATCTTATCAGCCCAGATTGTACACAGAGATAGGGAGCCCTCGGGTAGGGTTGCATAAGCACAGATTGCCTCAGCTGGGATGGGGAAGGCTCAGCTCACCGTATTTATTTGTTTTCCCCACCGCGGGTTTCAGGTTCTCCTGGTGACCATCATTTCAGCTTTCTTTCCCTGCTTATTGTTTGAGCACCCGAGCCTTCCTCATGGATCACTGGGCAGGAGGTTCAATTTAAATCTGGCCTCAGCATCTTGCATGCTGTCTTGAGAGATTTCTTGCAAATAGGGGTTTTTTTCCTCTCTCACTCTGGTCCTTCTCTGTGTGAGGATGGGATGGGCCACTGCTTGGAATGGATGTGGTTCCCCTCTCCCTCGGCACACCCATTTTGGCCTCTTCCCCTCCTGCCAGCTCCTCTTTCAAATCTGGCAGCTGCGTGGGCACCTGGTCTCCGATTGCAGAGGCAGGATATACGGTTTCCGTGGAGGCCATCAGCAAATAGCTGCGGCTACGTAACCCTGGCAGAGGAGAGGGATGAGGACGAGAGGCATCCTGAGCAAAGCAAAGCCCCCAAAACGTCATCCAGGGGGGCACAGCAGGGTGCAGACCCAGATACCAGGGCATCCAAGGACAGCACATCCTGCAGTCCCATCCCATCCCGTGCCATCCCATGCTCTGCTGCCAGGACAGTTCCCTCGTGTGCTGCCCAAGGGCACAGAGTGGCAGGGGCTGAATGCACCCATGAGATATCCATGCTGGGTTTCTGGGAGGTTACTGGGACACGGCACGAAAAACCACCATGCAAGTCAGAGTTTGTCTTTTAGAAAATGTTTTGGGTTTGCAGTTAACCCTGCAGCTGCTGGGGAGCCATTGCGGTGTGCACCTTGGACTTCCCTTTGCTGGAAGAACATGTTGTGTTTCAGTCCTATTCACAGCTTTGGCTCCTTTTGCCTTTTTTCCTTCTGCTTTAGAGGATTTTAATAAAAACCCCTTGTACTGGTGCCTTCAGATCATGCAACCTCTCCTCTTTTTCTTATCTAGGGTAGATTACCAAATTTGACACATCCATAAACTAGAAGGGCCCGCTGTGATGAGCTGTTTGGACATTTGGTGTGTCATGAGCCTGGATCAAGCCTGCTAAACACCTCCCTAAAAGTCATCCCTGTGTAGGTACTTGTTCTACTCCCTGCTAAAACTTCCCTATTAGGGTTGAATTCAGCCCTGAGTGGGAGCAGGCTGGAGCAGGGTGGTGGGGGTGACCGGCTGCTGACCATCCTCACTGTGATCATCACAGGCTTTGGCCGCACCACTGTCCCCCATCACCCCAGTGCCCAGTTCCCACGGGGTGGTGAGAGTCACACAGGCCAGCAGCAGAGCCCCAGAGTCCCTTTGCTGAAGGTCTCCAGCCCAGCCCTGCCAGCTGGGGAGTTCAGGGGCAGAGCAGAGGTGGGGGTCTCTGAGCAAAACACCTGCAGCTCCCCATCCCCAAGCCCTGCTTTGCCATGGCCCTCCTGAGGGCTTTTGGAACCCAGCTCAAGACACCCTTGGGACATGGAGGGCTCAGAAGCAGATCCTGCTGGTACAGCACCAGCTGGCATCAGCCTCTTGGCCAGCTTGTTGCACTGAGTATGTCCGTCCACTTAATTAGGCACCGTGTCTCCTGGGAGCAGCACAGCTCCAGTGTCCCTACATCCATTCGCCTGTGCTGTTCCCCCCAAGAAATAATCCCACCTCCTTGTCAAGCACTTCCTTGGCTTTTGGAGATGTTGCCTCAAGGGGCACTTCTGAAAGTAGAAGATCATAGAATCACAGAATCATAGAATGGTTTGGGTTGGAAGGGTCTTTAAAGAACATCCAGTTCCAACCCCCTGCCATGGGCAGGGACACCTTCCACTAAGACCAGGTTGCTCAGAGCCCCATCCAGCCTGGCCCTGAACACTTCCAGGCATGGGGGACTGCTCCAGGCTCAAGCTTCAGCCTCTCCCCCTCCCACAGGGCAGCAGTGATGTGTGTCCCAGCCTGAGCTGTCCCAGCAGTGTAAAACCATGTGCTACCCCCACTGTTCACCCAACAGACGCCGAACACGCAGGGGAGCCAGGGCATCCCCAGCTCAGATCCTCTGAGAAGGGCACGTGGTGTTAACCACCAGGGCTCCTGTTTGCCGGCAGGGCTGGAAGCCACCACCACAGGACAGAAGTGTCCCCTGCAATGAGTGTTGCTGAGCCTGCACAGCATTCCCAGCTCCTGCTCACCCTGGTGCTGCTCCTGCAGAGAAATGGTGAGTGGAGCTCTGCCGGGTGGGCAGAGGGCAGCCGCTGGCTGTGGAGACCCAAGCAGTCCCTGGCAGGATTCTCGGCTGAGTTTTGTGGTTCCTTTGTGCCAGGGCCTCTGCCCAGCCCCGGAGGGCTCCCAGGAAGGGAGCAGCAGTTTATAAATTAGAGTTCCTTCCCTCTTGAACTCTTTCTCTTCATGTTTCCCTTCCAGCTCCAGGACATTGGGTGTACAAAGATCTTAATTCCCTAAATACATCTCTGATTTGCTCTAGGATGATGCTACCCTTCTGTTGAATGAAGCACACGCCAAGGCTATGTCTGCCAGCAGCCCTGGCACTGCCACAAAATCCCTCCTGTGCCCTCATGGACAGAGCTGCATGTCCCTGTGACACCGACCACCCCACAGAGGGCAGTGGGAGCAGGGGTGGGGGGACACAAGCTCCCTTTGGGGCTCAGGGGAAGCACCCTGATAGTTTGCAGATGTGATTTCATTTTTCAATTGTTTCTAATTAGCTTGGGGTTTTTATTTTATTTTTTCTCTCAGTTCTAGAAAAGAGACAATTTCTTCAGGGAGTGTTAGCCACAAGCCTCATTTGGCATTGTTTTTTAGTCAATTGGTTTTGTCTCACATTATTAGGAATATTGTGTTACATAATGATAAGCTGCAGTAACTTATTATGGGGACTATAAAGGGAGGCAGCGTGGGAGTGCAGAGCACCAGCCACCCTCCCCACCCCGTCACCTGCCCTTGCTCTGACCTTCAGCAGGTCTGTCATCTCCCCAGGTCTCAGTTTCCCCTCCTGTGAAACAGGGCTGATCCACGCTCCAGCTATTATCTCAAAAGCTTTTTTCCCACCCTTAAGTCAGAAAAAAAGTTTTTCCCCTTTCTTCCATCCTGAGATGCAGGCATGAGGATTTCCCATACCTTTTCTACCACAGCTGAAATTCGTGTGAATCTGAGCAGGTATGACACCACACCAAAGCATCTCTATCCCTGCAGAACTAAGCTGTGGGTGAGAAGCTCAGATAGGGATGGGAAGGAGTCACTGCCCACAGAGGCATTTTCCAAAAGCACTGGACAAGTGAAAACAGGAAACCGTAATTGAACTAAATCTGCCTCTTTAACCTCATTATTAGGATTGGGATTATATGCTTCGGAGAAAGTTCAACCTCTGTTTAAAACCTGAGGAGATGTGGATGAGCGCTATATACCACAGGGACAGAGGGAATGTTCCTGCACTTGGTGAAAAGTCCGGCTGGAAGGAAAGACAGGGTGGCATGGGATGGGGGTTCAGCCTGGTGCCCTCCTACCAGGCAGAGGGAGGCTTCTGTTGGGGTGAGAACTAAAAATCTCTGGGGAGTCTGGTAATTTGCTCTCACTGCCCGAAGACTAAAACAAATTTTCCTTCATTTCCATATTTAAAACTGTGTCCACATCCAGCTGGGAAAGATGACAGTGTCTCAGGTTACTCGGTACCTTCACCCAAGCTCCTGTAACATCCAGCCTCTGCCACCTCCGCTCTCTTCATACAGCACCTGGCACCCTCAGAAAACCTGACAGCTTCGGCCCCAACAGGAACAGCAAAATCCATCCTTGGACAGGGATTGCCACAGCCAGGATGTGCAAGCACTGTGTCCTGCTGCTTCATGACGTGGGGCAGGTCGCAGCACCTGCCCTGAAGGCTGCGTGTACAGACACCGATGTCCAGCAGTGTCACCTCGCAGCGAGCTCTTCCTCGGGTGCAAAATTACTGACAGCCAAGAACACTGGGTGGGCAGACAGAGAGATTTTCCACCTGTGCAGTGTTCATGAGCTGCACTCTGGAGAAAAGCAGGAGCAAGGGAGAAGCTCAGAGGTGAAGAGTTATCTCAGGGCATGTGCTGTTTTTTTACACAGCCTGCAGATCCTGAAGCACTTCAGGAATAGTTAAACAATTGTTAAATAGTACTTTATCTTCAGGCTGGATAACAGCACAAGCAGCCACTGGCTGCCTAGTGACAGACAGCTCCATAAAATCACCTACTCAGGAGAGAGGGAGTTGAGGTGCCTTGGCCTAATCCTGACAGTACCACACACCTGGACTCATTCCAGCTGCTGACATTCCCAAACCTGAGTGCTTAAAATGAAACTCTGGCTTTCTGGCTGTTCAGGCCTGCTTTGCAAAGACACAGAGCACAAATGTGCCACATCTTGGCTCTGGGCTCCTGGAATTGTAGCTAGGGGTGTTGCAAGCTTTAGGGACCAGGCTTGGAAATGTTGATCTTAAACCCATGAGCTGAGCGAGCATCCCCTCCTCACCACCAGCTTCTGTGGAGGATTTGCCAGCACGTGGCCCAGGAGTGTGGGGGCTGAGAGTGGGACTCTACCTGTCCCTCTGGGGGTGGGGAAGGGGAGTGGGCAGGAGCTGGCAGCAGGACAGGGGCAGAGTAGGAGTGTGGCTTGAGCACGGGGCAGCGCTGGCTCAGCGTGACCCAGGAAATTAAACGAGAAGAGAGCAGGGGGCTGGCTTTCTCCTTGGGTGTTTGTTTTTATACACGGAATTTCCTGCTTGGGGATCTAAGTGCACCCCACAGCCCTCCCCCGGCTGTCCCAAAGGTGGAGGTGGGCTGGGGAGCAGCAGGCTGCCGGTCTGACTCCGATGCAGGAAGAAGCGCTTGCGGTAGAGGTGACCTTTCTAAATCCCTGCTTTGGACAGACATTTCCAATAAGTGCTGAAGAAAAGCCTGCCAGTTCCAGCTTTCTCAGCCTGCTCTCCATTTTCCTTCCATCCTCTCCAGGCTGAATTTAATCCGAGAAGGTTCCTTTGAGCTTTTGTGTGTTGCTGGGGGAGATGTGGGCGCACAAGGGATCGCGTTACAACTTTCATTTCCTGAAATGTTTGAGGGAACATCCAGGGTTTTATCCACACATCAGGCAAAGTTGAGGGCTCGGATTTCAGGTCTTGTCACTCAGCTGTCACCAAACAAATGAGCCTCTCAGAGCTGGAGACGGAGAGAGCTACCTGCTATTCATGACCCCGAAAGCAGGTGATCACTCATGGGAAAAGCAGGTAGAATTAATCATTCTGCTGTTCTCCGTTTCCTCCCCTTTTTTGGTTGACCTGGACACAGTGTGAAATCTGTCCTGGGGGGTGAGCGGGAGGGGTGGGGGGGGAATTAACTCCTTCCTGCCGGTGGAAACACAAAGCAGAGCTAGGTGAGAAAGAGCCCCAGGCTGCCTCCCCAGGCTGGCTCTGCTGTGAAAAGCTTGCTGCGAGGTCAAGCCTAATCGAGAAGAGCTCAGCAACCTGTGCCTGGCTCAGCTCCAGGGCCTCCCTGCTCCTACCTGATGGCTGGTCAGGGAGTTATTTCCAGGGGGATGCCCTCAGCACCTTCCATCCCTCCTTTCCTCCGCCCACCAGTTGCCAACCTCGTCCCTCTCCCTTTTGGGGAAATGGAGAGCCGGAGAGTGGGTAGGGCTCTGAGGCCGGGGGGGCTGAGACTACCCCTGCTCTGCAGGTGTGTGCTGGAAAGTGGGATTTGGGCAAGGGGAGCATCCCACGGCATCTTCCCCAACCCTTTGACAATCAAACCTGTCCCTGCCTACGCGCAGGAAGCGCCTCTGCGCTGTTAGCTTTGAAAATAACTCCTGGTTTGTGAGTCCTTGCTTGGCTTTCCAGCCGCACAGGGCTGGAGCCGCGGGCAATATTCATCCTTTCACCGAGCCCATGGTTTGGGAATAAAAAAATTAAGCTGGAGCTTATCCATCCTCGAGGTGTAGAGCCCGCAGCTGCTGACCCTAAAAACCTCCTTCATTTCCCCGGGGGTTGCCCTTTGCTGCCCGAGGGGATAGGAGCGGCTGCGCTGCTTTGTGACGGATCACGGTGGAACTGGATGAGACCCCCGGGAAAGGTGATGACGGTCCCTGGAAAGCGATAAGAGGGCGAGCCTGGACCGGGGAGCAGGGACCGTCCCATCCTGTCCCCTAAGGTCCCGGCGGGTCACGCAGCGGGACCAGCCTCCGGTCCCCGTCCCCAGCCGGGCAGCCGAGTTCGGGATAGCTGGACACCAAAAAAAGGGGGTCCATGGTCCCCCCACAACGTTGGGTGTTGCCCCGGCTCCTTCCACGGCCGCAGATGAGCGCAAGCAGCTGCTCTCCCCTCGCCCGGTTTGCGCGTCCGTGCGCAGGATTTGCGCCCTCTGCCCCTGCTCCCACGGAGCCACGCGGTGTCCCGGCCGGGCGGGAGGTCCCCCACTGCCGCGGCCATGCGCCCACGAAGGTCGTGCGCGCAGGAAGCCCGGCGAGGTCTGGGCTGGGTCCCCCGAGAGGGTGGCCGGGGCCCGACCGGAGGAAGGAGGGAAACCATCCCAGGGAAGCATCCCAGTATCCCGGCCCCGGGCCTCGGCTCGCCCGCAGCCGGAGCCGAGGAGGGCGAGGGGTGGGCACGGATCCGCTGCCCCGTCCGGCCGCGGGTGGGGGTTCCGCGAGGGGCTCTGGAGCGGGGCCGGGGCCGGCGGGCCCGCTGGGGATCGAGCTGAAGGGACGCGCAGCGCTCCGGCCGGGCAAGACCCTCCTGCAGAGGGTGACATTTCTCCATGGCCCAAGACCCCGAGCACAAACACGGCAACGACTTAAATAAGCACGCACTTAATGATGCAAAACGCTAACAGGGAGGACCGGCACCAGCGAGGCCCCGACGGGGCGGGCGGCGGGGCCGGGCGCTCCCTCCCGGCCGGGCGCCCCGCTCCCTCGGGCTGACAGCACGCTAAACGGGTCCTCTGTCCCCGTCCTTGCTCCCTTACGAAGTCACCGGCTTCCCCGCAGCCCCGAACCTCCGCTGCAGCCCGTGGGGAGGGGGTGAGGGTGGGCAAAGGGGCACGGGCTCGTCCCCGCAAAGAAAAGCGCAGCCTGGGTGTTCTGCCATCAGCGTTGTTTAATTTAGACTGTTTAGGTACAATAGAAAATAAACCCGAAAGCACATGCGATTTTTGGTAACAAATACTCGAGACGGGCAGCGTCATCCGCGGGCTCTCTGCAAGCCGGAGGAGGGAGGCGGCGAGCGGGCATAGACGGGAGAAGGCAACGGGGAACTGGCGGGGCAGTTTAGGAGGAAATGGCCGTCGACTTTTATTATTACTATTATTATTCTAATTTTTAGCCACGTTGATGCATTTCACCACCGAAGAGGAGAAAGGTGGGGGACGCGGGTCCACGGGAGCCCACTCAGTATCTGCCTCGCACGGCCGCGGTCAGACACAGGCACTTGGTAAAACTCTAATACTGCAGCTTTTGATATTTTTTTTTTTCACTCTTTTTTCTTTCTTTTTTTTTTTTTTTTTTAATTTAAACTACATCGAAATCTTTTTGGTAAGGCTAAATATGAAAAATGTAAACGTAACTTCCCCTCCCTCCTCCCACTCCGACACAGGGCTCAGTACAGCGGTTCTCTCCCTCTGTCCCCGTCCCAGCTCCTCGGGGACCGGGCCAGGCAGCAGCAGAGATGCGCCGGTCGACCCTGCCCCACCGCGCCCGCGGCGCTGGGATTTGTTTGGGTGGAATCAGATCCAGCTGGGGTTGGGTTTTTTTTTTTTCTTTTTTTTCCCTTTTTTTTTTTTTTTTTGTAATTCCCGTTGGGACCAACTCGTTTGAACTCGAAGGGCTGGTGAGGGTTATTGCCGCTCTCTGCGTTTGGCTACGTGGAAAAAAGTATAATAAAAAAATCGTGGTGATAGTGGGAGACGCTGTGGGGCAGCTGGAGCAAGAGCCGATGTGGGGTTGTGTGAAAAGAGCCGAGAATCCCGCTAAGAATCAGCGGGTGAGCTGTAAAACCGGGTGCTGTCCTCTATGTACAACCCAGAGCCTCTGTCCCCGAGCAGAACTTCCTCTCCCGATCCTCCGGCCGCCCGCCGAGGGCCTTTAGGATCCCAGATCCACCAGGCTGGACGTGAGGGGTCCCAGCAGCGAGTCCTGGAGCTGGTGGCCTTGCAGGCTGTGAGGGGTCTGGGATGCGGCTAAGCCGCTCAGGGAATAGCCGGAGCTCCTGGCGTGGCTGAGGTTCCCCTGCAAGAGCAGGACCGAGTTCTGATCCGGGCTTTGGGGAGGAGAAAACTCTTCCTCGGAGCTGGACATGAGGGGTTTGCTCCCATCCAGAGGCGAGAGTTGGTTCGGTTTGTTGGTGGCCGCGTTGTTGTTTTCCGTGTTCTCTCTGCGGAAAGGCAAAAAAAAAAAAAAAAAGAAAAAAAAAGAAAAAAAATCCCACAACGGGGATGTTAGGGCAGGCATGAAGCGGCGGGGATGGGCATTGTGCTAATGCCCCCCATAAATCCTGCGCGTTTAGTTTTCCAGCGTGGGAGCAGATGCTTCTCAAGGGGGGAAAAACAATCCTAATAATTTCATAACGGATCGTCCCTATTTCTTTTACCCCTCCTACAAATAAGTACACTGAACAGCCCGTTAATTTAGGTGAGGAGGGAAAATTAGAGGAAGGGATTTTTCAAGGGGCGTTTTTTCTTTCTTTTTGATTAAAAATGAAAGCGCGGCCCGGGGACGAGCGGGATGCGGGATTTTCTCTAGGAGGCTCGGTGGGGAGATGGCTGAAGGAGATGCCCTCCGTGGCTTTCTGCCTCGCCGGGCCGAGCGGCCGCCTCGCACCGAGGCCACCGCGTCGCCTGCCGGGGTGGCCTCGGTACGGGGCGGCGGCCCGGCCCGGCCAGCGCGTCCTCATCCCGGTCTCCCTCTGGTTCCCCCCACCTCTCCATCCAGGAGCTGCATCTCTGTCCTCCGAGCTTCAGAGCTACCCTGCCCGACCCCCGGCAGCACACGACCCGGCATCCCGACCGCTTCCCGGAGACTCCGGGTCCGCATCGCTCCCGGTTTGCTCGGGGAGGCAGGCAGCAAACAAAGGCGGCGGAGCGGCCTGGAAGGGGACGGTGAGGGGCTCGTTGTTCCCCCAGGGCAGGTGAGGTCGAGTGGATCTCGGGTGGAAAACTCATTTGGGTTTCCAAGGAAGGGAAAAACGCAACGCGATTTAAGAAAACAAAAATGAAAAAAAAAAAAGCCGGGGGGGATTTGGAGGGAACCGTGTGTTTTCGTCTCTCCTATCCCATCCGGCTCCGGGTACTCGCCGCGCTCCCGGAGCAGCTCCCGGGGTTCCCAAACGCCCCTCTCACGGTGGAGCAGGAAGAAAAGCGGGGGACGGAGGGGTGGCACGTACCTTTCCTTCGCCTCCGCCGCTCGGTCCCGTTGCCTCCTGTTCTTGAACCAGTTGCTGACCTGGGTGGTGGTGAGACCGGTGGCTTCCGCCAGCTCCCGCTTCTCCCGCGGGGACGGGTAGGGGTTGTGGGCGTACCATTCCCGCAGCACGCCCCGGGACTTCTCCTTGAAGCAGTAGCTGGTTTCCTCGCCGTCCCAGATGGTGCGGGGCAAAGGGAATTTTCGGCGGACGCGGTATTTGCCGACGGCGCCCAAGGGTCTGCCTCGCAGCTTCTCGGCTTCCACGTAGTGCGCCTTCAGCCAGAGCTGCTGCAGCTTGGGGTGGTTGTGGGGGGAGAACTGGTGGCTCTCCAGGATCTTGTAGAGCTCGCGGAAGTTGCCCCGGTGGAAGGCCACCACCGCCTTGGCCTTGAGGACGCTCTCGTTCTTGTGCAGGTGGTCGCAGGCCGGCAGCGACCAGAGGAACCGGCCCAGCCTCTCCAGGTTCCCCCCTTGCTGCAGCACCTCGCAGACGCAGGCGACCTGCTCCTGCGTGAAGCCAAACGACGGCAGCATCGACATGGCCGAGCGCGGCGGCGGCCGCAGGAGGACGAGGAGAAGGAGGAGGAGGACGAGGAGGAGGAGGAGGACGAAGCGGAGGAGGAGGAGGCGACGGGCACCCCGCGGGAGCGCGGCGGCGGAGGGGTGCGGGGTAGGCGCCCGCCCGGCCCGGTCCCAGTGCTGATCCCGATCCCGGTGCCCGTCCCGGTGCCGGCCCCAGAGCGGGGAGGCGCTGCGGCAGCCGGGGGCGGTGTGTCAGGCGAGCGGGGATGCTCGTCGCGGCGCCGGGGGGACTTTGTCCCCGCTCCGCCGCCGCCGCGCTTAAAGCGCCCGAGCCCCCGCGCCGCGCTGATTGGGCACCCCCGGCCCGGCCCGGC